>PVHP010023135.1:0-27660 GCA_004024765.1 Zapus hudsonius
CTCCAGCCACCAGTGTGGAGAGAACACGTGAGAGAGGGTTTAGCAAAATCTGTGCTGCTCAGCCAATCAAGCAGAAGAAGGAAAGATAACAGAGGGCTCCCATCATGAGGAAAGGGTTCATGTGGGAAAGACCCCCAGCCCCTCACCACAGCCCCTAGGCCTTACCCAAGCCCTGGAGATTCAGAGGTCCTTCTGGCAGCAAGCCAGGTGAGGAAGAGGAGAGGATTTCCTGGCCCAGGTGAGCAGGTCCCTCCTGCCCCCTGTGAGGGTGGAGGATCTAGGATGTGCCTGTGCTGGTGCTGGTGTCTCGGATGGACTGGACAGATGGCAGGATGTCTCTTCTGTTCTTCCCTCCAGCTCCACTGACCACCCAACTGGGCCCCACTCTAGGCCCCCCGAGACTGGCCTATCTCCACAGTACTCCAGGAGCTCTCCCCTTGTGGTTGGCTTTGGCCAGTGGGGGCTCCAACAGGCAGATGGCGGGGTGACACGTAGAGAGCAATGGCAGACTCTCCTGGAGGCTCCTGGGGCAGCTCCCATCCCCCACGCTGCCCTTGGACTTCTGCTTCCATCCATTTAGTTCTCCCATCACCCTGTCCTTCCCTGGTGTGCCCAGATCCTGCAGTGGCTGGACTTGCCAAGCTGAGGTGCCTGGATTCCCCATGGCTGCCCCCCTTTGTCCCCTTGGAAGCCTGGCTGCAATAAACCTCCTGAAGCTATCAGTTGGGAGTCTGCCTCTGTTTCTCCCAGACGTGACAGGGACAGCTGCTCACAAGCAGGGCCTGTGCTGGCACCACACCCAGGCGGGCGCACTGGAGCTGCCTTCTGGCAGCAACAAGTCCTCACTTTAGTTGAAGAAAATACCTTGAATAAAAGAGCGGGCAAGCCTTTCCCATTGTCCTGCCTCGGCCAGCGCCCTGTGCTCCCTCCCTGAGCAGCCATGTGGGTCTACGCTGGTGCCACCCCAGCTAGGAGCATCCCCTTCCTGCCTCCTGAGAGGTGAGCAGGCCCCTCCTGCCCCCTGTGAGGGAGAGGTGGCAAGCCAAACAGAGCCCCCTCGTCCAGAAGTTGAGCGAAGGATATGGAGTGTGCTGTGCTCTGGTGCTGGGGTCTCCGGTGGACAGATGGCAGGGCACAGCCTTGCTTGCACCCTGTGGCAGCTGTAAGAGCTACACAAGGGGTGGGGCCAGTGCTGCAAAGGAGAGTGGAAGAGGCCCAGGGTCAGGAGGGGTGACAGAAGGCTGACCTGGGGCAGGAGTGGGGGGCCCAGACCCACTGGAGTTAATGGTAGATCTGGAGCTGGTTCTGACTGGCAGGGTTTCTAGCCTGTTCCCATCCCTGCTCCGTTGGACAGTGTGGAAGCAGGCAGGGGAGAGATGAAAGCCCTCTCCTGGACAAGAGGCAAAGGTCTGCAACCTGGCTGGCTTCTTCTTGCTTGGGGGGTGGTGGTGGTGGCAGTACTTTTGCCTCAGGCTCTGGGCCTTGGGGTTTGGGGGAGCTCCCGTGCCTCAGCCAGGTGTTAGGCTGTAGCACAGCGTGGCATGCAGAGAGGGCTTCAGTCCAAAGCTTCCAGCCCTGCTCAAAGAGTGTGAGAGGATCCCAACAGCCCTTCCCCTGTGGGGGCAGGTGATGGAAGGACAAGGCTGTGTGACGCTGGACAGAACAGTTCGAAAGCCTGGTGAGTGGGCTGGGGAGATGGCTCAGCGGTTAAGGCACTTGCCTCCAGTGCCTAAGGCCCTGGGTCCAATTTCCCAGGACCCACGTAAGCCAGACCCACATGGTGGTGGCCCTGGTGCATTTTCTCTCTCTCTCTCTCTCTCTCTCTCTCTCTCTCTCTCTCTCTCTCTCTCCTTGAAAATGAATAAATAAAATATTTTTTAAAAATAAAGAAAGAAAGCCTGGTGAGCCCTGCTCAAAGAACTCGCAGCTTGTGGCTTTAATGTGACTGTATTTCTTCTTCAGAGACAAAAGAGCTCTGCAGGAGTGGAGAGAGCAGACCCAGATGATGAGGAAGAGGAAAGAGTTCAGCAAAGCCCAGCCTCGGTACAGGGGCTTGGTACGTGGTAGGTGGACGAGCAGGGCGGCACTCGCACCCGGCTCTGAGCCAGCCCCACCCCGATGGGGACTGCAGCTGCGTGACCCGCTGGCAGCCCTTGGCCTCGGAGGCTGCCCTCAGCTCACTAAGGTTCCAGCTGAAGGGTTAGGTGCTCCGAAGAAGTTGAGGGGGAAGATTGAAAGTCAGAGCCGCACACCACTGAGGCCAGCTGTGCCTGCTTCATCCGGGCTCTGTGACCTGGTCACCCCCTCCTCCTCCTGGCTGCCTCTGGCCTGGTCACTCGGCTTATCCTCTGATCTCGTTACTCCATTCATACCTTAGACTGCCTCTGTCCCGGTTCAACGCAGCTCTGTTGTTTGCTCTGAGTGTGAGGCTATAGACAGGGTTCCATGTTCCCTGAAAAGGGACTGAGTGCCTTGAAGAGGGGTTGAGGACTTATCAGAAGCTGCTCCGTAAAGGATGGCTCCAGGTGCCATGGCACGTGGCCAGAAAGGGGGCCTCCAAAGCCTGTGAAGTGTGCCTGTCCTGATCAAGCAGCTTCTTAAGAAAGAAAAGAAAGAGAAAGAGAGTTGCCTAGAAGCCCATCTGCCATGAGAGGGACCCTCTCACCTGTGGGGGCTGCTGCAGCTGCACCTCGGCGGTGGAGGCCGAGGGTGGCAGCGGGTGGCCTAGGTTAGAAGGCCATCCGTCGCTGTGTTCTCAGACTTGAACAGAGCTATGGGTTGCAAGAAAAGCTAGCTCCTCCTCTCAGGTCTGTGCCTCCCTGGACACAGGGAAAATAGTTTGTATATCCTCAAATACTGTAATCAGAGTTGAGAAATAGAGGAACTATTCATAAATGATGTTAACACCTGAGACACAAAAGGTGGCTGAAAACCGATACTCAGACATGTGAGACTAGTACAGAAATGGGGACAGGCACCTCGCAGGAGGGAATGCAAAGGCCATTGTTGCCATCACAGAGATGCCCTCCTGCTCAGCAGAGGAGCGAACACTAGGAATGGTCTCTGGAAGGTGGTGGTGACCACCGGCATCTTCCTGGTGTGTGTGTGTGTGTGTGTGTGTGTGTGTGTGTGTGTGTGTGTGGTATTGGCTCACGGATGTGTCCATGCAATGACACCCACTTGCCCACAGCAGCCAGAACAGAATGTCAGGTGTCCTCTGCCAGTTCTCACCCTCGGGCTTGCCCAGGAAGTACTTGTAATGGCCGGGCCACCTCTCCAGTCCAGGAGAGTTCATCTTGCAGAGGGAAAAGCGATTCAGTCAGAAATCACTTGTGAACCAAGATGCGTAGTTGTGTATTTCGGCATCACCTGTAGAAGCAAACACAAGCATAGAACCAGGATTGTCCATCCATCCTGGGGGCTCTTACAGTAGGAGATGGAGGTTCGATATGCAGTGGACAGGACACGAGAGGGCGCCAGGGTGCTGTGCGTGGCCTGGATGAGCCTGGCCCTGGGGCGTGCCTGACCGCTCGGTCTGTGCCTCTTGATCTGGAAGAGAGTAGGTTTCACCCCGTGTGCATATTGCTAGAGGCTCTGGCTGAGAGAAGATTTCCACAGCTGGATACCGGTTGGATTCTGGGTCCTCTAACCTCTTCCAAAAGACGTTCTGCTCTCCATTAACTCTGAAGCCAGCAGCTTTGCCAGCTACCTTTCAACGCAGTGTCCGGGTCTCCACTGCGATTAGGTGTTTGACATGCCCGCATGAAGCTGGGGGAACACCTCGGGTTTTGCACTCATCCGTTGATTCTTTTTGCTCTCAGAGGACTGGACATTCGGATGACTTTTCTTGTCTGTTTTGCAGTAATAGTAAAGGATGTCTGGGTGGGCTTCTTTCCAAGTAGATACTTTTAAAGCAATTAAATGGGAGCTGAGAAGACAGCTCAGTGGTTAAAGATGGGTTTTTTGCAAATACCATCGACCCAGGTTTGTTTTTAAAAACCTGTTTTAAAAAAGAAAATGTCTGATTTTAAGAGAAAGATACCAGTTTAGTATCATGATTGTTTTCTGTGGGAGATTCTTCGGAGACTTCTGACTCAGCGAAGTACGCTGGTAGCTGCAGGCAGGTTGATTCGACTGTGGCCCAGCCCTGAGCACTTCTGGGGTGGGGTGGCCATAGCAGAAGGGTGTGTCAGCTCCTGTCCCCCAGCCGCAGTTGAAGTGACGATGTGGATAGAGGAAGCCCTGGACATCCACTCAGAAGGGAGGGTACAGGTCAGTCTGCGCTGAGCCCGAAGTCATCCTTATAGCCCTGGCAGGTTTACCCACCACTCTGGTTTTAGTCACCCATGGATGCTTTTTTTTTTAATATATATATTTTTTATTTATTCATTTTCAAGCAGATACACACATAGAGAAAGAGAGAGAGAGAGAACGCACCAGGGCCACCACCTTGTGGGTCTGGCTTATGTGGGTACTGGGGAGTTGAACCCAGGGCCTTAGGTAATGGAGGCAAGTGCCTTAACCGCTGAGCCATCTCTCCAGCCCAGTCACCCATGGATTCTGGCAGACCGCACACAGACCTAAGGCTCTCAAGTCCACTGTGTGCTGGCTCTCTCTTATCCACTGGGGGCAGTGAAGAGCAGCACTGCTCACGTGGCCAATGTTGCCTTACCAGCCCGTCCTGGGTGTAGCCGCCTCCCTTGCACCCCTGAAGCAGCAGACACTGGTGGAGATGCCTATAGGAGGATGTCTGTGGAAGCAGAGGGCGTGGGAGGAGGTGGAATAGAAATGAGGACCCTCTAGTCTCAGATTTTATTTCTAAAGTCACTTGACCAAGTTCCCTCACCTCTGATGTCAGGATGGTACAGGGAAGCTGGGGTCTAAAGGACCCCCAGGAGGCTGGGCCATCCATAATCTCAGCAGGACTGGGACCGGGGGGGGGGGGGGGGGGGGGGGGGGGGGGGGGGGGCTCAGCAGGCTGGAGACAGGCTCTGGGCTGGCCAGCCTGGAGCAGCATGTGTGCCTGTAGCCCAGAGGAGGCTAGGGTCTGGTCTGCAAGACTTTGGAGGGAGGCAGAGGAGATAGGAGGGCCCGTTTTCATGGTGTCTTTTCTGTCTGCCTGAGTGTCATGGGTCAGCTACAGCAACCTTGGGTCTTGTACTCTGCATCCCCCCCCCAGCCTGAGCTGTGGGGGCTGAGGGGTCTCTGAGAGATGTCCAAACTGGGACCTGAGGTGGGAGTGGCCGATAACTGAGACCCAGGACAATGATGGCAGTGTAAAGAATGCTTCCTCTGGACCCCCACTGGTCGAGCTCCCAGGGTGAAGAGCTGATAGCCCTGCCAATACCTTGTTTCGTTTTCCTAGGTGGCATCAAAAATTCCCTTCGCCACAGATCTGCCAGACCATGGAAAGACCCCAGCACATCGGCATGGAAAAGTGAAACCCAGCCGCCAAGAGAGGGCAGAGCAAAAGGGCACAGAAATGAGGTTGGTCGGTGACTGTCGTGCAGCCCAGGCCCCCTGCTCAGTCCCACTCACACAAACAGCTTTGCTGGGGACTTGGGGGATGGGAGGTGGGAGTTGTCAGCCTGAAAGCCATGGCCCTGCTCTTGGGCTCCTGTAGTCAGCCCTGCCAGAGCGTCACCAGGACTCAGAAGGCACGTGCCCCTTTCATGCCCCAGCCGTCCACTGTCTGAGCTCTGACGTCACTCCTCAGCGCTCAGGAATATGTCCGGCCTTCCTACCATGGGGGCTAGGGGTGGCTTCTGAGGCCATGCATGGCCAGAGAGGGCTCATGGAATAGGGGCAGGAGGTCACGGTAGATGATCTCTTCAGGAGTGTTTTAGGGTTTCCCACCCTGACTGCAACTCTGGGCAGGGGGTCGCATTTGTCATGAGGCCGGATGGCTGGCTCATCCAGAGCTCAGGATTGGGAATGAGGCGTCAACTACTGATAGAGGGGCAAGTGGGGACCCTGAGCCAATCCCTCAGGGCAGCATAGAGGCAGCATAGGAACACTGAGCACATGGCAGAGGACTGGCTGGGTGGGGAGACGGGGGTGACACTCAGCTACAGCTTCTCTGGCTTCTTTCTGTCATTCTGAGACCTTTTATTTACAGTCAGAGCAGCCACACCCTGGAGCCAGAGACGATGCTTCTTGCTTAGAATTCCCCGCCTATGAGCTATTCTGTCACTGTCAAAAGTTTAGTGAGCTTTTTGTCTTACAAAAACTAAGACACGCTGCTCTCCAGGTGCATGGGGGCAGGCACTTGAACTTGAGGTGTGTAAGTACCAACTGTGGTCCTGGAGCTTTAGAGATGGTGGGGGGAGACTGCCCCAAGCTCAGAGAAAGGCAGGGGAGCCTCTGGAGGGTGTGTGGGCTGCAGAGGAAGGTGGTGGGAATGGGGACTGCTAGCCTAGACCCTGCATCTGAGCAGCCCTGTGTCCCGTCCGCCTGTGTCCCAGTGCCTCGGACTCGCCACTGGTGGACCTGGAGGGGAAGATCAGGCAGCACATGCAGCACATAGGAGCACACAGGAGCCTCCTGGGCTCCGACCCGCTGCGGGGCATGAAGCTGGCCAATCAGGACCTGGACACTGTGAGTATCTGTAGCCCGTGGGGTCCGTGCTTGAGGCTGGGGCCCAGGGCTGCCTGTGAGGGAGGGCACTGCTCCCTGAGGGGCTCGATGAGCTGCCTGGACAGTGGCTGGGCACTCGCAGATCTGAGAGGAAGATTGAAACTCACAGGGATCGAAACATTTCCATCCAGACCTCCCAAACAGAGCTACAGCCCAAGACCTCCCCTGGATTCTGTCTAACCATATTCCTACCTAACAGCCAGCCACCACCACCAGCGCCCACCATGTGCCTCCTTACCCCTACTTGTGAGAGTGCCTAGGAGGAGGCCCTTCCTGTCCAGCTACCGGAAGGAGGCAGAGGTTTCCTGACATGTCCCCATCCCTTCCTGGGTCCCCAGGAGGCTCTTCCACATCTGCCAACATGTTCTGACACAGCACCTTGGCCCTCAGAAATGTTACATCATGCTCACTGTCCACCAGGAAGTTGGCCGGGGAGGGTTGTGCCCCAGGCTGACTGCTGGGGGGCTAGGGCCTCCGGCCTGAGGTCTCCCACAGGAGATAAGATACGATCTGACCAGGAGAAGAGCCTCAGAAGGTGGGTCCAGTTTGGGAGGACTGAACGCCAGGCACATAGGAAATGGTAGAAGTCTTAACTCACACGGAGAACACAGACGGTGTGATGTACCTGAGTGATGGTGGTGTCCTACTACAGTACAGACGGGCCCACTGGGTCCACAGCAGGAGAGCCTGCTCTGTGGCTGCTGGTCACACTGCCTCCTCCTTAGGCTGTCTTTCTGGCTGACAGATGGCCTGGGAAGTGTGGGATGTGGAACGTGCACACCTGAGTCCAGGCTTGGCAGGTCCCTGTCCTGGCTCTGCTCTCCGCATCTCTGCTGGGCTCTCTCTGCTCCCAGGCAGTTGGGTGTATTGGGTGGGGTCATGTTTGGGACAGCACACCGAAAGCCACCGGGAATGGTGCCTGGGTGGGGCTGTGGGGACATGTGGTGAGTGCACAGGAGGTGGCTGTCATGAGAGCAGGCTGCATGGCCGTCACATGTTCCAAGATGTGACCTGCTGGGTGCCAGGGGGCAAGGCCGCTGTCCACTCCCCTAGATGCCCCATCTGCACAAAAGGGCTGCAGGAGCCTTACCTGTTTGACTTGCACCCCATCTTCTTCCCCCCAAAGGCCACGAAGCTGCAGGATGAAGTACGGAAATTGAAGTTGGATTGGCCTTGAGCAGAGACCACCCGTTGGCAACTTTCAACGGAAGCCTGGCACTTCACGCCCCAGCGTCAAAGACTCAGAATATATTTTTTAACACAAAATACTAGGAAACAGGTATTAGCAGTGATGACCTCAAGGAGCCACAGTCTCCTTCAAGGCATGGGGACTGGCGGGATGGTGTTCAGTGGGTCTCCCTCCCAGCTGCTCCACAGGCAGCAGTCCCTCTGAGGCTGTAGAGGGCTTTCTGCATTAAAAGAATGCAGCCAATAAGCCTGTCATTCTCACTTCTGTTATCAGGTCTGCTGGTCCAGCTAACAGCTGCGCCACAGAGGTGGTCTCGTGTTCACTGACCCAGTTCGAGGGGGCCAGGGGCCTGGCTTCCAAGTCAAAAGTCTTTGCTTTGCCTGTACAGCGTTGGGTGGGTGGGTGGGGGGCCATGTTGACCCTGTGTCCTGCCCACCCAAGGCCTTAGCCCTTGCCCTTTAGAAGGACATGCTTCTGTCCCGCAGGGTGTCCCTGCATGGTAAGTATCTTCATGCTAACTCCTCTCCCCAAGTCAGGCCATGTGTTGAGGGGCTTCAGTTCTGCAACTGCTCACAAAATGTGGTCAGGCCCTTGTCTCCAGGTGTTGCAGTCAGCTTTCTAGTTGCTTTGCAGAAAGAACCCAAACAAAGCAGCTTGTGGAGGAATGGGTTTATTTGGCTTACGGACTCGAGGGGAGACTCCATTCTGGCAGGGAAAAGGATGGCATGAGCAGAGGGCTGGACATCATCGCTGCAAACAGCGGCAGGAAGGTGTGCCAAATACTAGCAAGGGGAAGTTGGCTTATAACCCCCATAAGCCCGTCCCCAGCAACACAGCTCTAGTGAGGTTCTAATTCCTGAATTGCCATCAGCTGAGGATCGATCTATCAGAACACATTCATCTGTTTGTGGGGGACACCTGGATCCAACCAGGACACCAGGACACTGGAAACAGGACCACTTGGGCTTTCTGTCTCGTGTGTCAGTTTTGGTGATAACTGGCTACTGACTGGGCTTCTGGCTCCTGAATCCTTGGCGTGTGTGGGTAGAGCATCCCTCTCCTGAGAGACTGTAAGGTCAGGGTGGAACACCCCCTCTTGGATCTGAAGTATCTGAGGGGAGGTAGCCTCTTTCCTTAGTAAATTCAGGATGTCTGAACGGGGGTAGTCCGTGCCCATAGTGAACTTGGAGTGTCTGGGTGGGGACCCCTCTTCTGGTAATTGGAGGCTCCCGGCTCCTTCTCTGCTGCTGTCCTCTCTTCTCCCACATATTACTAGGGAACACAGACCCCTTTCTTGGGTCTGTAGTCTCAGTCTTGTAAGTAAACTAATTTAAAGACAGACTCAGAAGGAGGCTTGAGGACCTTTTTTTTTTTTTTTAGAGTTGAGAAAAAAAAAACAGGGCAGGCAAACTGTAAATCTTTCCAGCTGCTGGTAGGAGGGGAAATGGATGAGAGGAAGAGAGGAAGGCGAGCACTGGGGGGCTGTGCACTTCAGGGAGGCAAGCAGGCAAAAAGAGGACAGGGAGGGAGATAAGGAAGAGTTAATGCTTTTTCAGTCGGAACCCAGAAAAGCGGGCAAGGTTAGCAGTAACCATCCACAAGCAACTGGATACAGGGAGGGCTTTTGAGAGTGTAAGTGCACCATCTCCCTATGATGATTACCCCTCCCACGGCTTGTCTCTAGGTATGCCAGCTTTCTCAAGGGTGGTCTCCTGGCCAGGGGATTAATTCTCAGGGATAATGATGATATGTCCTTTAAAAAATTCAATTTTTTTTTTGATTTTTCGAGGTAGGGTCTCGCTCTAGCCCAGGCTGACCTGGAATTCACTCTGTAGTCTCAGGGTGGCCTTGAACTCAAGGCGATCCTCCTACCTCTGCCTCCCGAGTGCTGGGATTAAAGGCGTGTGCCACCATGCCCAGCAAAATTCAATATTTTTAACAAAGATACTTCACTTAAAAAAATTTGTATTTATTTGCAAGCAGAGAGAGTCAAATCGAGAAAAAGATGAGAGAGAATGAGTTCGCCAGAGGCTCCAGCCACTGCAAATGAACTCCAGATGCATGAACCACTTTGTGCATCTCACGTTACATGGGTACTGGGGAATCGAACTTGGGTGGTTAGATTTTGCAGGCAAACGCCTTAACCACTGGGCAATCTCTCCAGCCCTCCTTTACATTTTTAATCATGAGGCATGAATTAACTTTACATCTACGCATGCATACTAAAACATTCTTGTATTCATAAGCTATGTTGCAAAGAAAGTCTTCCATTCTTTATTGTTTTTAAGGCAGGGTATCGCTGTGTAGTCTAGGCTGGCCTCAAATAAGATCTTGCCTCTGCCTCCCAAGTACTGTAAACACAGGTGTGTACTACCACACCCTCACTTCCATAATTCTTCCTTTTGTATTGGCACATTCTATACCATGATTATAATCCTCTCCCACCATCCTCCCTTTAATTCTCCTCCTTTTTTTCCCTTAACGTAGTGTCTCATATAGCCTAGGCTGGTCCTGAATTCCTGATCCTTGTACCTCAACCTAGGTACTAGGATTACTGGCATGTGCCATCACCAGGGTCTGTGTGGCACAGGGCTTCCTGCATTGCCAACTGAGCTGCTCTCCTGGCTCAAGTGTCTTTGTAAACTTATATTTCAGGAGTTTAGAGTGTCATAACCACACCCAGAGGCAGAGATAGGACTCAGAGCTCATTCCTTTAAACAAAAATTATGTCACACTGTAGATTAAAGAGAATTAAAAATAAAACATAAACCCGTAAAATAACCACACTTTACCAGGATGAAATGACTTTTCCTTAATGGGCCTCAGCAAAATCCTGCCCCCTTCACCTCCTTTCATATGGCATTTCAAATTGTAAAGTGTGTGGGGGGAGGATTATGGTCTTTTCCTTTAGTAAAAAATTGATATGCGAACAAAAACAACAGGAGGTGAGGTCCAAAGCTGACCGTGGGGAGGGGCCATCCTCCATGACACCAAGTGTGCAGAATGCCTGGCTAGGGACCGAACAAGCAAAGCTGGTTTGGGGACTGGTCCATCTTGATTCTCTGGGACAGCCACCTTGGGTAGGGGGTTGATCCCAGGGCCAAGGCTGGGACCCCCAGAGCTAAGTCTGTGCCACAGAGGGCCGAGTGGAGGAGGAAGGAGGCAGTGAACCACAGCTGGCCAGCTTCAGAACCAACAGTGCCTGGAATTGTTGAATGGTTGACAGAAACAGCAGAGAGGACCTGATGGCAGCAGCCACCAACCCAGAGCTAGGAACCCCTGCAGGTGGCTTCTCTGAGGCAGGATAAGCCATGGACACAGAGCCACCACAAGATAGCGAGGGAAGGGCAAGGGACCCAGAGAAGCAGCTGTCCTCTCCTGCCATGGCCAGGGGCAGACTGAGGACTGTCTCAGAAGAACACAATGTTAGCATAAGGGTCTATCCTCCTGCTCTGACCAGCTCTCAAGGCCCACAGTGAGTATGGGGAGGGGGGCATCCCGACATCCAACAAAGGCAGCCAGCCAGGGCAAGAGACAATTGGGCCAGGTACCGGGACAAAATAAGTCTAAGTGGCCTCTGGGATGTGTGGGTGGAGATGGAACCCAGGTCAACCTATGGTAGTTCTGAGGTGGATGTGGGCCCCAAAGGGACCCATGCCATTGCCAAAAAGGTGCCTCACCCTTGGGGAGGCACTGGTCGTGTCTATAGGCGCCAAACCTGTCTGTGGTTCTTCTGGCTGGTCCTGGAAGGTGATTTGCTGTTCCCCTGGTGTAGCAAGTACAGAAATGGCAGAGCACACTGAGGTCAGGACAGGGGCACAAGCCTGCATCTTTTAGGTGGAGAAAGGCCCATGCCTGGCTGAGAAGAGCTGTTGGGAGAAGCACAAGGCCACAGGAAACAGAGTTGAGTGGAAGTGTTTGTTTTGTCCTAGGCCAAGGCCTCCAGCCTCTTCTTGGACAGAGGGCTTGCCACTCCTCCCCTGAGCTATAGCCCTCTGTTGCAGTCAGCTTTCTAGTTGCTGCGTAGAAAGAACCCGAGCAAAAGTGGCTTGTGGAGGAATGGGTTTATTTGGCTTACGGACTCGAGGGGAGACTCCATCCTGGCAGGGAAAACGATGGCATGAGCAGACGGGTGGACATCACCTCCGCCACAGCACTGCAAACAGTGGCAGGAAGGTGTGCCAAACTCTGGCAAGGGGAAGCTGGCTTATAACCCCATAAGCCCGCCCCCAACAACACAGCTTCATCAAGGTTGTAAAACCCAAACTGCCATCAGCTGAGGATCGATAACCCAGAACACATTCATTTGTTTGTGGGGGACCCTGGATCAAACCAAGACACCCTCCCACCCTAGCTCTCTGTGAGCTACTCCCTGTAAGTGGGGACCCACATTCCCACGCAGCAGCCTGCTGTGGATGAAAAGGCAGGCTCCGGGCTACCTTCCCATGGCTAGTGAGAAGCCTTAGCTGCAGCCCTGGGGTTTTACACAGATCCATGCTCACTGGGAGGAGGACCTAAGGAGCCTTGACTGGGCTTGTAGACTACCACCATTTCCATTTTCCAGAGGACCCAGCTGAGTCACAGAAGAAGTGAGGCAGGACAGGAAGGGAAAATTCAGGGTCATGGGAGAGGAAGGAATCTGGTTGAAGTCTCCTGCTTAGCAGGCTGAGTTGACAAAGATTTGCCTACATGGCGGCAATATTTTATGTAGATATGTTCTCAACTAAGAATGTTAAATATCTGAGTCTGGCCTTCCTCCTTCCCCTGATGTAAAGCTGATGTTTTCTGGGGATCTCACAAACTTCTGTTACAGTAAATCATGCTAACCCTGGGAACCTTTGTGATCTAGTCTCACCTTATCAGCCGTGATCTGCTCCTACCCACAGCACCAGGAACCACCCGGACTCTCTTGAGAAGTCACTCATGGCTGAGTGCCTTTCTATTGGCCCATCCCCCCTTGCTACTAAATCTCTTAAAAAACTCCAACTTGTTTCACATGGACTTCTCCTGAGTGCAGGTCAGGCTGCCCCTTCCTCCCCCACCACCACCATGGTCAGGACTGTGCAGTTTGTCCCAGAGCCCATGTCCTTAGCCAGTGAGGTTCTGCCTGTTTCTACTCCCAGCTGCCCTTTGAGGTGTTCCTCATGGGAGAGCCTGGGATTATCCTGGTCTCCACTGGCTGGGTGCTAAAGACCCAGTTGGAACAGCACAAAACGAGCCTCTACCCTGAAGGATGCTGCAAGCCTGCCTGCCACCCAGGCTGACCTCAGGAAATCGTGGACTTGCTAGCTGGCTGCATCAGGGGAGGCCTGGTGTGTGCCGGCCCCTCACTCCACATGGGACTGCTCAGTGAATCAGCCTCTAGGCCTGTTCTCACTGGCTTCAGCCTGCAGACTCCCTGACCTGTCACAGGCACCTGAGCTCCAGTGTAGGTCCCTTCCCGTTGGCCTCTGGGAAAGCCATGGTCTCTGATCCAGGCGTGCAAGGCTTCCAACCTAGACCAGGTCCCTTTTGTAATGGGTTCCCAGCTAATTCCAATGCACCTTAAAACTTAAGAGTACCTGGATTCTTGGTCTATAACATTAAAGAATTATAGCCCACCAGGGATAAAATATAGTGGGAGACTTTATTTAAAATGAAATGAGACGTTACAGAGATCTCCAGGCACTAGTGAGGAGGGAGCAGGTGGGGGAGGCTTTAGCCACATAACTATAAAATCTGTGCTGGTCAGTCAGCTCAGCAAGGGGAAGAAGGGAAGGTATAAGAGGGCCCGCATTGTGAGGAAAGAAGGTTCACGTGGGAAAGAACCCTGAGCCCCCTCACGACAGCTCTGGTGGCTGTGCTGAGGGGGCTTTACCTAGGCCTGGAGATTCAGATGTCTCTCTGCTGGGCAGCCACGAGAGAAAAGGGAGCAATCCTTCCTTCTCTAGGTGACTATATCTCTGGGCCAGGTGAGCCAGAGAGAGAGAGCTGGTTGGTCTATCTTTGACCAATCAGTTTCAGGATTAGATTTGAACTCTAGTAAAGACACCTCCAACTCAATGGGAGGGGTCAGGTAAGGCAAGACAAGGACACTCCTGGTTACCTTTGGGTCCCAGTCACCCTAACCTGTCACACTTTGATTCCATCTCAGAAGCCTCAGCTCTGACAAAGCCAGGCCCTGGTGAGGCAGAGGCAGAGGCAGGCCCAGGTATAATGTCCATTTTATGTCACTAGCTGCCCGGTCAGATGACCCTGGGACAGGCCAGGGAGCATCTTCAGGCAGGGGGTGGGGGAGGGGCTAGCATCTCCCCAGGGAGTTATGCAGTTTGGTCAGCAAGACTAAAAGCAGTTCTGGGCCCAGTGCCTGCAAGAGGAGGAGTCACCCTGCCACAGCCCAGAGCTGGTGACAAGTGGGAGTCTGACAGCTGTGGAGGGTGAATCCTGGAGCCCAGTCCACAGCCTGCTTCCTGCCTTCCTCTCCTCCCCAGCTATCCTGAGAGATCCCTAGTCAGCCCCTCAACCCCCTCTCCCCCCCCACCACCACCACCCCTTTAAGCCTGGAGCCATTGCTCTTCCCCATCCTGTCAGCTCAAATAGCCTCAGTGACAGCTTGGCAGCTTCCTGCCTTCTTGGCACCGCCCCCCACGCCCAATGTCCCCATCTGACCAGCAGGGCAGCCCTGCCAGACAAGAGCCAGGACTTGTGGGCCTCTACAGAGGAGGTGAAAGGCTTTGGGGTCCTTAAGTCTCTTGTGGGCAAAGTCTAGAGACCTAGGGAGGGGTCTCTTTTGGGAGGGCACCCACAGAATTGCTCTCCAGCCCCAAGCAGAAATGCACACAGGGTCCTGGGCCCTGACCCAAGGCCTTCAAGTCAGGACAGCCAGTGGGAGCCGGAGGCAAGGAGCACTCGGGCCTGCTGCTCAGCGCAGGAACAGAAGCAGGACTCCTGGGGCCTAGGAGGCAGCCTGGGGCCGCTGGCATTTTAACCAGGGACTCTGGAAACTCCCACAACCAAGTAGAAACAGGGAGGCAGTGGGTGGGGCTGGACTGTGGCATTAAGGCTGAGAAAGGCCACCATTTAAACTGCAAAGCCGTCTCCTTGCCCACTGTCATTCTAAATGTTCTACCTATCAGAGAACATATTTTTAAAATGGCTTCCAAGTCTATTTAAAAATACAGTGAGGCAGGCAGAAAGAGGTGCAGCAGAATGCACCTGCTTTTTCCTCCTCCGCTCAGAGACTTGCCAGGTGCAGGCTAGACCCCTAGGTCTTGTCTTCTGCATCCCCTGGACTTCCACGATCATTAGCCCTCCCAGATGCCCAATATATCCTCAGGTATGTCTCTTCTTGCCTGCTGACACCTGGAGTTATCAGGATGACCCTTCCTTACCCACAGGTAGACACCTTAGGTGCCTCTGTCCATGTCAGAGTTACTGCAAGCTGGGGCCCCTGGGGAGGGCACCTGCTGGTTCCAAGCAGCTCTCTGGACTGCCCCCTTCGCTCAGCCCCCCACTGACCGCTGCCTGGTTTCCCTGTTGTATGCCCAACCGGCACGCTCCACCCCCAAGCCAACCCCATAGTCTGTCCTCAACGACTTAGGAAAGGTTGTGCCCAGGTAGGCATCTCAGGGAAGGAGGGACAGGGGCTCAGTCGGCACCTGGGCTGAACTGGGAGGGGTCATTCCAGTCCACCTCAGCTAGCTCTGGGAGGGGCGCAGGCAGAAGACAGGTGCTCAGGAGGTGCTGGGGACCCTTGGGCCGCCGCTTCCCGCAGAGGGACTGCCCGAGGGCGAGGTCCAGCGGTCTCAACTGTCCCAGGCTGGTGCCAATAGTGGCGGCCCCAAAACTGGTCAGAGCAGGGCAAGATCCCCACTAGGGCTCAGAGGGGCGGGGCCCAGTGGACCAGTGACTGGGGCAATCCCGCTGCCCCTTCCCACGCCTCTGGTGTTGGGTCAAGGGGCCTGGGTCGCCAGGAGACAAGGTCACTGCCAGCCTGACCCTTGGAGGGGGAGGCAGTTACGGGGTTAAGGGAGCCGTGCAAAAACGCAAGCTCAGCGGAAGCCCTCCGAGGTACCGGGTGGCAGTCGGTGTCCTCTGGGCGCAGCGACCTCCCACTACTCCCCAGCCCGCCCCCCTCCACGCGCCAGGGTCGCCAGGGTCCCCAGGGTCGCCGGCTCGTGGAAGCTGGCTCTCTGCACCGTACACCCAGGGGAGGGAGGCGCGCTGGGATTCTGGATGGCATCGTCCCCAGCCCTGGAAGCCGCGGCGCGCCCTCCCGGAGCTCGGGCGCAGCAGGGTGGCCCTGCGCCCCGCCTCTCCCGCGCGGCGAGGACCCTAGGCCGCCCCTGTCTCCTCGGAGCACGCTGCCCCCCGGGGACTTCCTCCCCGAAGTGCCTAGAGGCCACTAGAGGCCGGGGGTCCCCGGGCCCAGATCCGAGGCCGGGGGACGCCTGGGGGCCGGGGGGAGGAGCCCCGGGCCGTTCCGCGGAGAGGGAGGGAGTGGCCCTGGGATCAGATCGGGAAGGAGAGGCCCGGGGGTGACCCGGAGCCCAGGAGGGGGGAGGCGAGTCCCCGCCGCCCCCGGGGCTGCTGGCCTCCGGGGCTGCGGGACGCGCCCGGCCGACGTGGCGGTGAGGTCTCCGCGCCCTCCTCCCGCCCGGGGCGCTCCGCCAGCCCCGCGTCCTCCGCGCCCCGGAGAGGAGCCGGAGCCGCGCGTCGCGTCGCGGCGCGGCGGGCCGGGAGCTTTGTGACGTCAGGCGGCGTCACGCGGGGCTGACCCGGCGGCGGCGGCGGCGGCGGCGGCGGCGGCGGGCGGGGCGGCTCCGGCGGCGGCGGGAGCATGGAGCCGCGGGCCGGCTGCCGGCTGCCGGTGCGGGTGGAACAGGTCGTCAACGGCGCGCTGGTGGTCACCGTCAGCTGCGGCGAGCGCAGCTTCGCCGGGATCCTGCTGGACTGCACGAAAAAGTGAGCGTGCGGGGCGCGGGCCCGGGACCCCTGCGGGACCCCGGGACCCTCGTGTCCGTCCGAGGACCGGGCGCTGGCGCGGCCCGCCGCCCGCCTCCGGTTTCCGCCGGGCCGGGGTTTCGAGTCGGTCGGCCGCGATCGGGGCGAAAGTGGCTTCTCCCGAAGTCGCCGCGACTTTCGGGACGGGAAGGGGCTGCGGGCCGGGCCGGGCCGGGGGCGCGGGACGCCGAGCCTGAAACTCCGCACCGCGGCCGTAATTAACGCACTTTTCTTTGTTCAGACGCTGTTGGATTCGGCGTTTTGGCAGAATTGGGGTCCGTTCAGGAGCGTCGGTTGCGCGGGGGGCTTCACCTGTCACTTACCAGGGTTGGGGCGGGGGGCTGGTCTCTTTCGTGGGTCCCCGGGGCTGTGGGAGTGGCCGGTGGCGAGCAGTGGTGCAGGAACGCGGCTGCGGGTCCAGAAGCCTCGCCCGGGAGTGGAAGATCCAAGTTAGAGGACCGGCGTCCCTGCTGGAGGGTCCTCGTGGGCTGGGGCCCGAGACCACCTGTGCAGCCCTGCAGGGGCTCCTGCAGCCCAGAGCAACCTCCCGCACTCGGTGCCACATGGCCGTGAGCTGTCACTGCTGGATAAATGATTAGGCATTAATCAGGCTGCGACTCTGTCCCTCCCGGGCTTTATTGTGGAAGTGGGAGGAGGGAAAGGCTGCGCTTTCAAAGACCCAACTTTTTCTCTTCCCAGAGCCCAGATTTCACTGGGCGGCTGCACCGTGTCGGGGCCTTCTTTCCTTGACAGTTACCCTGCTGACATTGTGTCTTCATTAGATGTGCCAGAAGCCATTTATGCACAAGTCACGTGACTTAACATATGGCCTCCTGTGTGATGGGTGCCCCTCTCGTGTTGGTTACCACGAGAAATGCCTGCAGGATGGCGTGACACTTCGAGGCTGCAGAATAGCCACCTGGGAACTGCCACGGAGCCCCTCCCCCAATGGGGACTGTTCTCTCCTTCCTGGGCAGGTTGGGCTTGGTCCTGGGGCCGCAGGACTGCACGCCTGCAATACCTGTGCAGCCTGTTCTGGCCTTTCCTTCCTGAGAGTGAATCTGAGGCAGATGCCTCCTGGACTCAGGATGAGGGTAGGCAGAGACAGTCCCCGCTCGTGGCACCTGGCTTCTCACCCTGAGGCCCATGCAGCCTGCAGATCCACATTATGTGGAGCAAAGCAGGTTGCAAGGAGCCAGGACACGAGAACTGGCAGCTCTAGCATGTGTGGGCGTCAGTGCTGTGGGCAGCCATATTCTACTGTAGGCCAGAGGCTGGGCCGCCTCTGACTTTGATGGCGCCCATTTTCTTACAGAGAATCTAAAGAGAAAGTTGGCCTTCCCCGTCCCTCAAGTCCTGAAATGACCTCTGCTTCCACCCGCCCTGGTCTTTCCTGTGGGCACCCCTGGTTCCAGACAGGACCGAGGGAACTTTACAAACTGCCTGGGTGTTATGGGCAGCAGAGCTCTGCCTTCAGTCCTAGGGTGCACATGCTGACCTGCTCTCCCAGGGTTTGAGTTTGTCCTTAGGGCCCAGGGCCATTGTCTCCCTGCCCCACCCCCACCCCAAGGAGACTCAGTCCTGGGATGTTGGCACTGACAGGGAAGAGCTTCAGCGAGGACCCATTTCCTTCCACCCAGGAAAGCCTGTGAGATCTGAGCAGCAGGCAGTAGGTAACCATTGCTGGGGTGCTGGCAGTGTTTGTAGGCATCAGATCAGCCCCCCTTTTTTGGATGCAGACCTAGTAACCCATTTGCCTCATGTAGTTCCTGGTCACTGTATGTCCCCTTGCCTGGATCCTAACTTTCACCTGATGACTCCATTCACACAGGCTCCTAGGTGGGAGGAGCTGGGCGCAGCCACCACCAGCATTTACTGTGGAGCCAGTTTGGGAGACGGCATTTTCTCTCTTTGCTCTCTTCCCTGATTGCAGAGGGCCCAGGAGCTCCGAGAGGGTGGCTGCAGATCTTCCCTCAGCTGCCTGGTGCAGTGCTGAGGGCCTTCTTGCATCTTGACTCTGCTGCGGAAGCCTTCTGCTGCTCCGGCCGCCTTGAGCTGCTTTGTGCCAAGGAGTGGGCTAAGCCTCCATATCCCTACTTATCTGCCAATTGGAGGATTCCTTCCATGGGTGAAGGGCTGGGCTGGGTATTGTTCTCTGAATGATGTAGATGTGTATCTGTAATCAAGGGCCTCGGTGACATGACCCTGCTTGAGGGATGGCCTGAGGACAGCAGAGGAGCTTGGACGGTAAACAGCTGGCCTCACCAGCCAGGCCTGCTGACTCATGGCCTCTACCTTCTACCTCTAAGCTATTGACTCCCAAACTCACCCAGCTATGAGTTGCATATGTTGCATGATCACACAAATCCCTCTTCCTCTCTGCCAGGAAGGGCAGTGTGACCTCCTCTGTGACCAGGACCTCAGCCACTGCCTGTCCCCAGGCTGTAAAGCAAGCACCAAGTTTTGTCCTGGAATATACCATCTTGGCTAGAGGCTCAGCTGTTGGTGGGTACTCCTGGGACATGTCCCTCGCTGACCAAGATGACCTGGACACAAGCTGCAGTAATAGTGCTAAGAGGTCCTCCCTGCCCCTCAGTAGCTGGAGGAACCCAGGTGTCCTGTGTGTCACAGCTGGGGCATAGGGGCCCTGACTGGCATGCTGATCTTGAGAGCTTCTCCATGGAGATGTGGGCAAGGACATGGCCTGAACTGCTAGGGGAGCCCTCAGGCTTAGAGGGCGGGATGGTGCTGATGCTAATAAATCTTTGAGCCCATGATGCTGGGGGCCCTCCCCACTCTCCCCTGGAGATCTGAGGTCAGTGCTCAAGGTTGTGGGGCAGGTCCCCTGGTGTGCTCTGGGGAAGGGGCTGCTCTGGTATCCAAGTGTAGCGTGTCCTGCTCACCGATCCCCGGAGCCAAGCGAAGTGGCCCCTGGAGAAGTCTGTGCACCCAGCCCCTCCCCCTTGTTTCCTCGGGCCTTCCTACCCCTGGCACTATCCAGACTTGGCTCTGCTGCCTGCAGTCTGCAGAAAGACTGCAGGGACTTTCTAAACTAAACCCTGGTGAAGAGCCCAAGGTGGGGCCTGGGGTGTTTGGACTTGAGCCTTCCTGAGGCTGCAGGCTCCTGGCGACAGGACTGTGTGGCGAAGTTTCCATGGGCTCCCGCCCAGCTTTGCACATCCGCATGCCTCTGATGATCCAGGAGCGTGTTGACTTAGCCCTCGGACGGCAGCAGCGTGGCTTCTGCCACCGGGAACTGGGGGAGGAAGGTCTAGGGCAGATGTGGGGGGAACGCTGGGTCTGCCTGTAGATCCAGGAAACTGGATAGAAGCGGCTGCAGGCAGGGACAGCCCAGGCTTCTGGCCAAGAGCCAGGGCTGTGCTCTTCCTGTCTGTGGGCCAGCCTCAGCCAAGCTGCTTTGAGCCAGACCTGCAGGTGAGTCCCTAGGGATGTGGCTTGGCCACTGGTGTCCTACTGAAGAAGCCTTTGGGCCACGTGCCCCCAGTCCTTCACGTCCTTCCCAGAACACTATGCTGTAGTGGGATGGGAGCTTCAGTATCCCTGGAGCCCTGAATCCCTCTCCTTTAGGACAGTATAACTTGCTTTTGGATGTGCTTTTGTCCCCATTAGAGCCTGGTAGGCGTCTCAGCCCTGCCTCAGTTTCCCTCACTTTCCCTGAAAGCTGAGGTTCTCTGTGCTGTTCCCAAGGATGCTATGTTGAGATTTGCTTCCAGGTCCAACCAGTTTCAGGCAGAGATGTTGGCTCCCGCCTTGGTGCGTCATTCTGTCTCTACTCCGCATGCCTCTTCTCTACTCAAGGCTAACCTTCCCCACCCACCCAAAGCTGCATCCACTTGACCTCTCAGTCCAGGCTTGCTTTGGCTCCAGGGTCACCTCGTCCTCGCACAGCCAAAGCTTGTAGCGTCTTCAGTGGGCTCTGCCACCCCAGAGGAGCCTCTGTCCTTGAAACTGGACAACTTAGGCCACAATGTGATCTCGCTTGAGGCTGCAGCGCACTACGATGGGTCCCAGGCCAAGGCAGTGTTTGGTCGTTCTTCCCAAAGAAGGTGACCTGTGCCATGACCATCTCCATGTTTGGAAGCAGTGGCCCCTGATGTTATAGGACTGTTCACCTGGGACAAGTTCAGTCTGGTTTCCCTGCATGTGGAGTGGACTGTCATGCTAGCCATCCTTTGGGGCTGCCTAAAGGGTCGAGGGAGCCAGAGTTCCTGCAGGGGCCACCTGCTGTGAGCGTTGCCCGCCTGGGGTGAGCTGTTCTGCAGGCCTTGGGTGTGGCCCAGGCAGGAGCAGGGCGGCAGCTCCAGGAAGGAAGAATGGCTGCCTGCTGCCAGGGCCATGGTTGTTTCTGTCTGGCCAGCTTCTCTGATCCCTGGACTGTGGGAAGGGACCAGCCCAGCCTGTGTTGGTGGCCAGGGGACCTGGCCCAGGTCAGGGCGTGGGTTTGCACCTGAGCGTTGTGTGTCCATCTTCAGTATAGAGTCCCCCTGGGGGAGCTGGCCCTTGAAGGGCTGAGCCTCTGGAACGCCTCCGCTACAGCACCTAGAGGCTGGAGGAATGGGCAGATAGGTGAATACTAGAAGGAGGGAGGGCTGGAGGAAACTCTAGTTTATGGCTGTGAAACTGGCAGGAATAGACGCTGGGGAAGGACTCTCTATCCCTGGTCCCTGTTCTGCCTGCCTCCCAGGCTCGCCACCTGCCACTTCCTCCATGCAGTCCTATGGCCTTGGCCTCAGGCCCTGTCCTTCCTGGCCAGGGTACCATGGTCTCCAGTCTCTGGATAGATTTTCTTGCCTCCAGATCTTTCTCAGGGACATCTGAGCCTTCTCATCAAGGCTAAGTTGCTGATTGCCCATCACCCTTGTAGAGGCACTGGTTCCCCCGGGGCAGGTACCCCAACTTCCCCCTCATTTGAGCACCTATGGTAAGACCAGAAGACAGAGTCTGGGAGTGACAGGCTGGCTGATGACCCTCCTCCCTGGAGCCATGGAAGCATTTGGGGTCCACTGTGGGACTCTGGGACTTTGGGAAGTTGCTGAGCTCCGAGGGCTCTGATTTTATGCCTCAGTCCCTGTCTGGAAGGCAGGGGCTGTGACACACATGGCTTCCACCCTGCATACACAGACACAGGTTAGGCACCTGAGACCAGAGTGCTTCAGGAGATACTCGTAGGGCCTAGGATCCTTGCAGGGCTCACTAGCAAGCTGAATCCCCAGCGTCTAAGTAAACCCTGTAAGCAGGGGTCTGGGGTCTGTGGGACTGGCCAGAGTAGCAAGACTCCCTCTCGGGCCAGGCCATCTCTCAGAACTTCCCAGGCTTTCTGTTATTGTTCCAGCCATGAGTCCCCCTTTGTGCTCATAAACTGAGGTTTCTATAGTGTATGGCCAAGAAGCGCACCTCTGGACATGCCCGGGGACCTGTGCACCTGCCTAAGGCAGCTCTAACGCCCTGGCATCCCGACCTGCGGGAGCTGACCAGGAAGCAGGAGTGGTACCCTCCCATGTCTCATTGTCCTTATTGTCTCTTCCAGGTCTGGCCTGTTTGGGCCATCTCCATCCACTCTGCTGCCCTTGGCTGATGATGCCCCTGCCGTCAGCTGTGATGGCCAGGATCCTGAGAAAGGGGCCCAGGAACCACTACAGCTGGGGACAGGCCCCCTGCCTCCTCCACACAAGGACCAGCCCCCTGAGAAGGACCAGCCACCCAAGACCGCAGGCCCTGAGCCACCTCCACCCCTGGTACCTCCACTGTCTGCCGGGAGCCTGCCCCCCTTCCCTCCGTACTTTGAAGGTGCCCCCTTCCCCCACCCACTGTGGCTAAGGAACACCTACCAGCAATGGGTGCCACAGCCCCCACCCAGAACCATCAAGCGGACCCGGAGGAGATTATCCCGCAACCGGGACCCAGGCAGGCTTATTCTGAGCACCATCCGCCTGCGGCCACGCCAAGTGCTATGTGAGAAATGTAAGAGCATCGTGAGTCCCCAGGAGGCCAGCCCCAGCCCCGCGACCACCCCCAGGGCCCGCCGGAGACTGGGCAGTGGCCCAGACACTGAGCCCCGCAAGCCTGAGGAGCCAGAGGACAGTGACCCCATGGCTGCATCCACACCGAGGAGGAACAAGAGGGAGAGGCGGGAAGATGACAGGGCTCTGGGAGAGCAGGTGCCTCGGAGTCCAGTCATCAAGATCTCCTACAGCACCCCCCAGGGCAAGGGCGAGGTGGTCAAGATCCCTTCCAGAGTGCATGGCTCCCTGGAGCCCTTCTGCCCCCAGCAGGCTCTGCAGAATGGCAGCCAGGACTCCGAGGCACTGAGGGACATGGACCCCAAGGGTAGTGGTGGGGACCAGCTGCCCGTGTGGCCTTCAGCCTCCATCCCCAAG
Organism: Zapus hudsonius; assembly: GCA_004024765.1. NCBI lineage: Eukaryota > Metazoa > Chordata > Mammalia > Rodentia > Dipodidae > Zapus > Zapus hudsonius. The sequence continues at coordinate 23,206 of PVHP010023135.1, forward strand.
CTGAAACTGACTCGTCCTGTGCCTCCCATCTCCGAGCTGCCGCCTCCCAAGATTCGCCTGAAGCCCCAGCCTCCTGGGGACGGCAAGCGGGAGCCCCTGTACAAGGCTGAGCTGGTGGAAGAGATGAACGGGTGTCCGCGAGGCCCACGGGCCGGTTCACCCGCCCCATTTGCTGACGGCTCTACCCACAGGCTGGAGGACTGTGGAAGCTCTGGTGAAGAGGATGACCTTCAGAGCTTTCCTCCTGGGAAACAAGGCCATGACAGCTTGGATTTTCTTGTCAGTTGCCCTGCAAGGAGAAGCGATTTCACCAGCGAGTCTGTGTGCAGCAGCGATAGCCTGGATGAGTCGAAATCATCAGGTTCAGAAGTGACGTCTCCAGACACGGGGGACCTGCCATCCGGCAACGTTCCCTCTGCTCCTTCCTCCTCCGGTGATGTGCGCCAGACAGTCCCTCCCCTCACAGTCAGGCTGCACACACACAGCGTCTCTCAGTGTGTGACCGAAGACGGAAGGACGGTGGCCGTGGGGGACATCGTGTGGGGTAAGATTCATGGTTTTCCTTGGTGGCCCGCGCGCGTCCTTGACATCAGCCTTGGCCAGAAGGAGGACGGAGAGCCCTCTTGGCAAGAAGCAAAAGTCTCGTGGTTTGGGTCTCCAACTACATCATTCTTGTCTATTTCAAAACTCTCCCCTTTCTCTGAATTTTTCAAACTGAGATTTAATCGTAAGAAGAAGGGAATGTATCGGAAAGCTATCACTGAGGCGGCAAATGCCACACGTCATGTGGCCCCTGAAATAAGGGAGCTCTTGACCCAGTTTGAAACGTAACTTTGGTTCCAGGACCAGGTGAGTGTTCTGTCGCTGGGCCATAGCTATCCCTGAGCTTGCATCTGCTTTCAGGGACCAGGGTAGCCAGCTGAAGGGCTGTGCTGAATGCTGTCACTTGAGCTCACTTCCCAGAAACCACTTGTTGGTGTGAGCAGGAGTTTTGTTGGATTGCGTGACTCTTCTGTTAGGAGATTGCAGTAAAGGGATGCAGTTTGACTGACCTCGGAGAAGGTAGAGTCATCTGTCACTCTGAGGGAGCTTCCTTCACTCTTCCTACACTTCAGAGTAGTCTGGGGGCTCCTGCTCTCAGGGATGCAGGCCCTGCAGGCCATTTGTCTGACAGAAGTAAAAGAGGATCAAGCAGAGTGAGCTGGACTTCCAAGGGGTCCCTCCGCTCCCCAGGCTGGTCCCAGGCCTGTCCACCTGCTCGGCACTGCTGTTTCCTTCCTCAGCTTCAGGTCAGGTGTGATGCCGATGGTGGCCAGATGTTCTTGGCTCTTGGGGCGGGGGTGGGGAATGCTCTGCAGCTGGTTCCTGGGGACAGTGTTATGTCCCCCTTTAGGTAGCTCTGTAGTTCAGCAGTCCTCAGATGGAGGCTTTGAGGTCAGGGGCATCGCACTGCGGATAGTGAAGAAGTGAAGTCGCACCACGTGGGCTTGTGTTGCGGGCAGAGCTAAGGCAGATTTGTGTTCCTGTGACCACCACGTGGAGTATCTAGAAACTCGATGGGAGGCTGTGACTTCTCGCTGATCACACTCACATCTGATGGTCACCTGCCAGCCGTGACTGCCCGGATGGTGACTGGGGAGGACTGTCCTAAGGCTAGGCAACCCTAGTGGTCCTCCCCTGCTAGCTAGGTCCTCAGGCAGCCTCTGCTGCTCTTCCCGGACCCTTAGCCTCACACATCCTCTCTACAGAGTGGTCCAACCCCCCCAGCTGAGCCCCTGACTTGGTCTTGGTCTGCCCAGGCAACCTGCCCACTCCACTGGTTTGGCATCAAAGTTTCTTAGGTGGCAGTGTTTCAGACTTTGACAGGGTGGACTAACACCTGGCAGTCAGAGTAGGGGCCAGGGACACCTCTCAAGCCTGTTCAGTGCTGCCGTGCCTTGTGCTTTGGAGATCCTAGGAGAGGAAGCAGTCCTGAGGGACTAGCGTTAGGGGCCCAGACTTTGGCCCGGTCTCTTCCCTCTCTGCTCCTGGTCCATGAGTGGGGTGGGGGCGGGCTGGGGCACAGGCTGTGTAGAATGGGGCAGGAAAATAGGTACCAGGCAAGAGGGCATCAGACTGGGGAAACAGTAAGAGAAAGGTCAAATAACTTTCCCAGGGTCCTCCTGCTGTGGCCTGTGGGACCTCAGCTGCAGCCATACCCTGCTGGCTTGGTTCTGTCTTGCTGGGTCCCTCCCCCCTCCCTTGTCCAGACATTCTACTCAGTAGCTGGTAGTCACTCTGGCAGAGTTCATGCTGAGGACTCCTCACACTCTCCAGTTGTGAGCCTGCCATGAGCCCATCTCCTGAAAAGGGACAGAGATCAACTCAGTCCTCACCTCATGGCCTTCAGTTCCAGTCACAGTGGCCCATGCATGAGCCTGGAGGCCCAGCGAGGCCTTGGGGAATGCAGCCTTGTAGGTTCTGCACTGTCCCTGTTTATCCGGAAGCAGAGGAAAAATCTCACCTGACTGGTTTGCCTGGCCCATGGTCCTGGGCTGTGCCTGGGCCAGCCTGTACCCAGCAGCCTTTGGCCTTCTGGGGAGTGTGGGGCTCTGGCTCCCTGCAGCAGCCAAGGGCTCGGTGAAGCCTTCCTGATTGGTGTTTTCATTTTGTGTTCTAAGGACGAAAGATGGAGCGGAGGCTCCTGCCTGCTGGGCAGGCATGTGCTCAGCAGCCATCAGAGCTGGTGTCTGCAGCCTGGGCTTCTTGCTGTGTGTAATTTGCTTTAAAGTGTCCACAGTGCTGTTGGGGACAGCTCAAGGAGGGCAGCCTGAGGACCTGGCTCTGCCTGACAAAAAAAAAAGAGGCTGCTGAAATCTGAACGGGACTCCAGGGAGGAGCAGGACGACTGGGCTTAGAGCTCAGGCCCAGAGAGGCCTGTGGGTGAAGGTCCTCCTCCAGGTCTGGTTACTGACCATCCCTGCCTGGTCCAGGCTTGCCATTCACCAGCTAGGTAGCTGTGGTGGGGACAGCAGCTCCTCAAAGTTTTTATATACCACTCCCCCCCCCCATGTGTTGGAAATAATCACAGCACGCATGGTCTGATCTGCTCCTTTCCAAGATGAGAGATCCTTTACCCACCTTGGTCGATGGCTGGAGGCCCAGCCTGAGGGGGTTCACTGTGGACATCCTGCAGACCAGATAATGGAGACAGGCGCCCTGGCCCTCCTCAGGGACTGCCCTCAGGGTGTGGTGGCAGACTCCACGGAAAATAGGTACGGGGTGGCTTCTCCAAGTGACTCCTGACCAAGGTTCACAGAGACCCTGTTTTATTGTCTGTCACAAGGGTTGAGTGAGGGCTGCATGGGACTTCCATGCCCCTCTCCAGCAAGACACCTGGGCTGTGTCCCCAGAGGTTCTTGTGTGAATCGAGCACTTGCGCAAGTGGCATATCCCTGTCTGGAAAGGGCGGGATCCCTGCTTCGGCCCATGGTGCTGCTTGTGGCTGGGTGGGAGCAGACTGCTCGCCCATCTTCCAGATGGGTACAGTACATCTGCCCAGATAGCTGCTCTGCAAGCTCAGCGCCTGCCCACACCCCACTGGCTAGCCTGTGCCTGGGAGCCTGACACTCGAGATTCCTGTCCAGCTCACGATCCTGTCTACCTCCTCTGCCTAGTCTGTCCCCCACCCACCCAAATGCCCAGCTGGGCATAAGTTAACAGGGTGAGCAGAAGCTTGGAGAGCCTTGCTTTAGTGGTCACAGGAAAGGCCTATGAATCAGAGTTCCCCCAAGTAGTGCATGATCACTCATGGGCCAGGAAGAAAGAGACAAGGACCCCAGGAGCAGAACATGGAGTGAAACTAGGAGCTAGACTGGGCTCTGGGAAGACTTCCTGGAGGCAGCAAGTTGAGCTGAGATCAGGAAGTGGGATGCAGGGGGTTATGGGAGGAAGTTTTAGGTAGGCCCTGTCCCAGGCGGTACTGGGTTAAAAGCTGTCCCATTCTGCCTGGGGTTAGTCAGAAAGGTACAGTGCATCTGCCCAGGTATCCGTGAAGTCGCAGGGGCTGATGGGGCCTCTCCTTGCTGCTCTGGGAGTCCAGGCCCCTCCCAGGAAGCCTTTGGAGCAGGCAGATGGCCAGAGCACTGTGCCCGTTGCTGCTTGGGCTGGAGCTGAAGCCCCTCCCTAGAGGGTGGGCCGTATACCATCCCAGTGGAGACATCACAGGCCCAGACATAGGAGGGCCAAGCCTCCTGGAAACCCAGGCCCAACCCTGATTATCCAGGCTACAGAGAACTTTCTCGGGGTGCACAGTGCCCCCCCCCACAGCTCCATGCCCAGGATGTTCCGCTTTGCCAGGCTGTCAGGCTCCAGTCTGTCCTCCATTTCTGTGGCCACGGTAACCAACTGCCCTACGCTGGAGGCTGCAAACATGTATTCCCATGTCTCTGGAGCCAGGCAGTGCTCCCTCTGAAG
>PVHP010023136.1:0-27506 GCA_004024765.1 Zapus hudsonius
AATAAAAACTATATTTTAAATTTTTTCACTTGGCGTCATGGCTGGTTAGCTAAGCCTCCATTTAGAACCTATAAATGACCCCAATTTGGGTCTCTGTGTGGACTTCAGCTCTCTTGCCGTCTCCTGGGCAGGAGCTCCCCAGAATCTCTATTTACTTCCGCTTCATAAAGTCTCTAGAAACCTTAAAAACAATCTCTTGAAATTCTCTTCTGTACGGCTTAAACATCCCACCACTCCATCACCAGCCACAGTGTGGTTGTCTCCCCGGGCCCTGGACCTCAGTCCCCATCCTGTGGGTGTCAAGTTCAGCTAGGTGAGTTGAACTTGTGCATCTGGTCATCTTCTCACACCATGCACCTCATCCCCCACCTCCGGCGTCTAAGTCCTTGGTCTGATTTTAGCAAGAACCCGGTAAGGCCTGTTCAGTTGCCCTTCACGTCTCCTCTCAGTAATTTTCCAAGCAAACTTGGCACCTTATCCCTGGCCAGAAACCCCAGCTGTCTGCCCAACAGCAACGTCCCTTGGCGGAAGCCTCAGTCAAGTGCCCTCCCATTGTAACAAGTGCCAGGATATTTCAATTGAACGAGATCTTGATCTGCATTAATGTTACAACCTTATGAATCGAGTTGTCGCAGGGCGAGGGGAGATAAAGAAACGGGAATCCAAGCGGCTGCATGCCAGGAAGCAGTCTGTGTTAACAGACATGCACATTTTTGTCTTCTGTACAGGGTGATACTCCTTTTGATTGGTTACTTTGAACTTGTCGAGCAGACTTTACCCAAAACAACAACAAAAACACCAAACAATAGCATTTATCACAATTGCTTACGAGAGGGGAGGAGGTAGGCTCCAGGATGCTGACCCGCCTGCTCCAGAAGTTTCTCTTTTCTCTTTTCTTCTCTTCCTCTGGGCCATCTTATCACCGGGGCCCTTCCCTCCCCTGTCACAATAGAGTCGCAATACTATTCTAAGCTACTGGGCTCGTTCTGGACTCCAAGGTCGCTATGTATACACAGATATGCTTTCTTTTATTTTATTTTTAAACAAGATCTCCTGTAGCTCTGGCTGACTCAAATTTCAGGTAGCTGGTTGCAGATGACCTTGGACTCGGGATCCCTCTCCGGGCCTATGTGCTTAGAAAAATTGCCTTAGGGAAGCCTTCATGGCCAGCCCAGTCTAGAAACAGAAGTCTTTTACCATTTCTTAGCCTTCGACTTTTTATTATTTTATTTTATTTTGTCCTCTCAGCTTTTATATACGTCTGCTCCTTCGCCTGGAGAAGGGGAAGGGAGGAAAGGGAGGGAGAAATGCGGTCTCAGAGACCACCCAGGGCCGGTGTGCAGCACAGGCTTAAATATTCTTATTTGTTTGCAAGTCGAGAGGGAAGGAAGAGAATGGGTGCATCAGGGCCTCCAGCAGCTGCGAACCAACTCCAGGTGCGCGTTGGTGCAGCTGGATTTACTTGGGGACCGGGGACTCGAATTCAGGTCCTTTGGCTTAACTGCTGCTGGAGGGCTCGGAGCTACACCCAGACCTTCCGGGCCGGAATCTCCAGGCCCAGGGCCGCGGGCGACTGACCTCCCGCCATGTCTTCGTGGGTTGGTGGAGGAAGGCTGGACCTCGGGACACGGATGGGTTTCCTCGGGTGCAGAAAGCCTTTATGCAGCGAGACAGACAAACGGCAACCAGCGTTCTGGCAACTGTTTCCCAGCATCAATTTCTCCCACGACGCGGACCCGCGCCTGCGCGGTGCGCACGACTCGCGGGGTCTTGGATTCGAATTCGGAACGCGGGTGGCGGGGGCCACCGGCGTCTGCGCGGAGCGGGCGGCCCGCCGGAAAGCGCGGGCCTGCGGGGCGGAGGCCTCGGCGAAGACCTTCCCTCCCGGAGAACAAGCACCAGGGCCGCCGAGAGCGGACGGCAGCCGGGTGTCAGGATGGCCGAGTGGTCTAAGGCGCCAGACTCAAGGTGTTCACCTTCCCTCCGGGCTTTCTGGTCTCCGAATGGAGGCGTGGGTTCGAATCCCACTTCTGACACGTTCCTTTTCTTTTTTCCTCTCCCTCGGAGCCGCCTCCTGTCCCTCAGCCCTTCCCGGCGTCGCCGGCGACTTCAGCCTTCTTTTCGAAGACGCTCTCGTCGCCGAGCTCTGTCCGCGGCCGTCCGCCATGGCTCAGGGAGACGAAGGACGCGAGCGCCGGCGCCGCGGACTCGCCCTCCCGGTCTGCGCAGGCGCCGTGCGGCCGCCGAAGCTTAGTATTGCGCTGCGCGAGCTCGGCTCTTGTCCCTTCCCTGGTGGTCTAGTGGTTAGGATTCGGCGCTCTCACCGCCGCGGCCCGGGTTCGATTCCCGGTCAGGGAAGCAATTTTTTTTCCTCCAGTGAAAAAATAAAACTAGCTCTTGCACTTAACAAAAATTTAAGAAAGAAAACCTGCAAAACAGATCTCAGAATTGTTGTCTTTGGGCTGAAAGCAGACCAGAGTGAACCTTATAGCCATATTCACAATCAATTACCAAAAAATCAGTCAATCAATAAAATAAAATAGATAATAAAATAAAGTTAAATTAAATTAAACCAAAGAAATGTGTAAGCCAGCACTAACTACAGTTTGTGGAAAACAGCCGTGTGCCAGGTATTGATATTTATTTTCTTTTTTAAACCTTGACAGTATCTTGACATCTCATGTTGGATCCGGTGCCTCAAACTTTTAGCCTGAATTAGAGTGAACTTGGAACAAATAAGCAAGCAAATGACCCAAAACAAGATTACCCTGGGGCTTCCGGAAGTGCCACGTTTTAGAACTTTTCTACAAAGTCTAAAAAGTCTCCCTAAATTTCCCAAAGACTTTTAGAAACCCTTGCCACCGGGAGGAGCTCCACATAGAGTCTCAGGTAGTGCTCGATCTGCAAGGAAGGAAGGCTGGGATACTCAATAAAAAAAATTTTTTTTTTTTGGTTTTTCGAGGTAGGGTCTCCCTCTGGCCCAGGCGGACCTGGAATTCACTCTGTAGTCTCAGGGTGGCCTTGAACTCAAGGCGATCCTCCTGCCTCTGCCTCCCGAGTGCTGGGATTAAGGGCGGGCGCGCCACGCCTGGCTGGTCATTTGCTTTTGCTGTCACTGGGGCTCATAGCTAAGTTTGCCTTGCAGCTCAGAAAAGACCCTGGACTTTGGACTTTTGTTGCCACCTCAAGTGAACTCCAGATGCGTGTGCCGCTTTATGTATCTGGCTTTAGGTGGGTGCTGGGGAACTGAACCCAGGCCATCAGGCTTTGCAAGCAAGAGCCTTCTGAGCCATCTCTCCAGCCCCTCTTATGTTCTCTCTGCTGACCCTTCCTCAATGGTCTCTGAGCCCAGGGAGCTTTTCTGTCAAAAGACTCTTCTTCCACTTCGCTCTCTCTCTCTTACCTCAAGAGATGAAGAAGGTGAACTCATTTGCTAGTCAGTATCAGAACTGTCAGACTTTGGGGATATCGCTTTATTATAGAAAGGACATAGGCCTATGGGCGGCAGGAACACAGTGTATGGCTTGGGTATGAAATGCCCTCCCGGGCTTATATGTTTGCACGCTTGTTCCCCGGATGTTGTCTGTTTGGGGAGGCTATGACACCTTTGACAGGTATGGCCTAGCAGGATGAAGGGGGTAGCTGAGGGGAAAATCCCAGAGGTTACAATCAACCCTGCTTCTAGCCTGATCAGCATCTTTGCTTTCTGCTCTGTTGCCATATACCGAGCACCTACCCACACTCTTGCTGCCCTGCCATCATTGCTTCTCGGCCAAGAAAGAGTGCGACCCCTTAAAGTCCTTCCCACTTCTTGCCAAATATCTGATCACACTGGTGAGAAAAGCAAATCAGGCAGTGATGGTAAACAGATACTGGGATGACATTCCTGAGCCCTGGCAGGAAGGCAGCAAGTGGGCGATTCAGGGGTAGCACAAGGGAGAGCTGTGTGCCGAGGAATCCCTGGAGCTCCATGACAGGAGCTGCTACACGACGGATCCAATCTCCTTTGTGGTGACCTCTGGTTTTGTTAGTATTCTATACTCTGAAACTGGAGTCTCGGCCTCTGGGCCCCAAGACGTCAAGTCTATCCATCCACTCATCCCAAACAGAGAAAAGGAAAGTAATGGTGGAAAAGCAGGACATTTATTTGCAAGGAGAGACAGAGAAAGGAATTTAATCCAAATGGAAGTTTTGGGAAGATGGGAGGGAAACATTTCAACCCATCTCTAGGAAATGACTTTAGTTTTATTATTTTTTTTAAATATTTTTATTTATTTATACGCGAGGGGAGAGAGAGAGAGAGAGAGAGAGAGAGAGAGAGAGAGAGAGAGAGAGAGAGAGAGAGAGAGAATGGGCATGCTGGGACCTCTTGTTACTGCAAACAAGCTCCAGATAAGTGTGCCACTTGGTGCATCTGAAAAATTGAATCCAGGCTAATAGGCTTCTCAAGTAAGCACCTTTAGCTATCTCCCCAGCCCTGACCTCAGTTGTAAGAGAAGAACTGGGAAAGGAGGGGAGAGGTCTGCACAATTCAAGGTATGTTCTGACCCATCATGATTTCAACTCTGGTTGCTCCCGCTTGGGGTGATCTCATCATGGGGTGATGCATCTTTGAGGCCCTACTATTCCTGGAATCCAAGGAACTGTGGGCTCAAGACAATGACTAGAGACTTTCTTTTGGGGAGCTAGAAAGGGATGTTGAAAAAGCAGACAGTAAGATGCCTGTTACTCTTTGTGCCTTCAGCCTACAGGGGAGTGTTTAGACCAGTCAGTCAGACAGATGCTCAGTTACGAAGTAGTCTCACCCAAAGTTGTTGTTGTTTGTTATTGTTTTTTGTCTGGGTTTTTTTGTTTGCTTGGTTGGTTGGTTTTTTTTTTCCAGGTAGGGTGTCCCTCTAGCCCAGGCTGACCTGGAATTCACTGTGTAGTCTCAGGGTGGCCTTGAACTCATGGAAATCCTCCTACCTCTGCCTCCTGAGTGCTGGGATTCCGGCTATTTGTTTATTTTTAAGTTAAGGGCTTTCTCTAGACCGGTTGACCTGGAATTCACTGTGTAGTCTCAGGCTGGCATCAAACTCACAGCAATTCTCCTACCTCTGCCTTCCAAACACTGGGATTAAAGATGTGCACCACCATGCCTGCTTGACCCAAACTTTTAAAACAGATGCAGAAGTGTGAAGCTTTTAATCTGCTTTTAATTACTTTGTGGGCCCAAGTGAGGAGTCGTGATTTTCAGAAAAAGTAGTTTCTCATCACCTGTTATAATTGTATAAAATGTATTTTTTTGGAAGAAATTGGATGGGAGGTACATTGGGACCCATCACTCTCTTTGCAACTTACAATGAATCCATTATTTTTAAAAATTATTTATTTAGTTATTTATTTGAGAGAGAGCATGGGAGAAAGTTTGGGATTGCCAAGGCCTCCAGCCACTACAAATGAACTCCAGACACGTGTCACTTTGTGCATCTGGCTTTAAGGGGCACTGGGGAATTTTATTATTTATTTATTTATTTATTTATTTATTTATTTATTTATTTATTTATTTATTTATTTTTGGTTTTTCAAGGTAGGGTCTCGCTCTAGCCCAGGCTGACCTGGAATTCACTGTGTAGTCTCAGGGTGGCCTTGAACTCATGGTGATCCTCCTACCTCTGCCTCCCAAGTGCTGAGATGAAAGGCATGTGCCACTACGCCTGCTGGAATTTTTTTAAAATATTTTATTTATTCATTTTCAAGCAGAGAGAGAGAGAGAGAGAGAGCGCACCAGGGCCACCACCTTGTGGGTCTGGCCTATGTGGGTCCTGGGGAATTGAGCCCGGGGCCTTAGGCACTGGAGGCAAGTGCCTTAACTGCTGAGCCATCTCTCCAGTCCAAATTCACAATTTTTAAAGAAAATGACCTACTTCCTATACAACAAGTGATATTAACCCCTACAGTTATAACCCAAGAAGAAACCCACCTTTGGCATCCCAAGACTCTTCCTGTGTTTGTGGCAGACACTCCACCACTGACTGTCATTTCTCACACTTAACTTGGCTACCTTTTGCTTGCTAAGTTTGTCTGAAAGTCATTGGGGAATTGTTTGGGTTTCATTGCCTAGATTTCAGAGCTGCTCTCAGCGTGGTTGTATAGTGCGTGTGAAGGTCATGCAGAGAGAGAGAAGAGGTGCTCTGAGAGAGGGGCCTGGCTACAACAGGAAGGAGATGGCCAGCCACTCACTGTGGGGACAGTCGGGGTGTGGGTGAGTTAATGCCCATAGGAACACTTTGCCATGCAGCCCACTGTCTCCACACATGTCTTTTGGGTAGGATATGAAGGAAAGGCTCTCACTTTCCCTGGAAGGGCTGTTCGGCCAGGGTTGCAGTTTAGTGAGCAACGTTGACAGATAAAACAATGGCTTACCCGACCTACATCAAACAGTAGGCTGCCTCCTGCTTGCTACCAAGGGAGCAAATTCTCTGACCTCGATGTTCCTTGACTACAACGAGAGTCCATTACATACATGGCACCCACCTGAGCTTTTCTGTGGATTCCCATCGAGACTTGGGGACATGGAACATTTATGCTGTGAATCATAAGACCTGTGAATCCTGTGCTTTCTCTCAGCTTCCATAACCCTTGGCAGGCTCACTTGCTAGCCTGCAAGTGGGTAAAGTTTTGCCCCTGCTGGAGTGGGGCCCTGGGAGTGCACGGTACGTTCCCAACCTTAAACATACAAAGTGTGTACATCCAAGCCGGCTCTGAAAGCCTTCCTGTGAGTATCTAGTTGTCTTTGGTGATGAGCTGCCCGCTCACTGAGTGGCCACCTAGCCTCTTCCTGTGGCCGGCACAACCCCAAGAGGCCAAGTCACTGCCAAATGATGGGCTTCTCTAGAACACACCCATCTCTACGCCTGTCACCTTGTTATCTCTCTGCTTGAAAGGTGTCATCAGCATTAGCTCCATCTGTCTGTCTCTGCACTCATCAGGTCTGCCCAGACAGGAGGATCTGGGGACCTGTTTGATGGAAGGCAGGATAGAGCCCTCAACTTCTGACATCCTTCGCTAAATAGCACTTAGCATATTCACTGCTGAAAGCCTCCAAAGGGAAGCACTATTATTTGAGCCAGGAACACAAAAACAAATACGAATGGCTGAGCCTAGAAGATGCGAGAGGACTTGGGGTTAGGTTTAACTTTGAGCCATTTTGGACTAGTATGTGTAACCTCAGGCTGGTTAATCTCTTTGAGAATCAGTTTTCCGCATCTGTAGTATAGAGTAATATTAGAATTTGTGCATCAGGGGTTGAAGAGATGGCTCAACAGTTAAAGGCACTTGCTTGCGAGGCCCGAAGCTTGGGTTTGATCCCCAGGACCCATGTAATGCCAGACGCACAAAGTGACATACGCATCTAGAGTGTGTTTGCAGTGACAAGAGGCCTTAGCGTTCTCTCTCTCTTTCTCTCTCTCTTTCTCCTTGCAAATAAGCAAATAAAAAAGTTTTTTAAAGAATTTGTATACCAAGGGTTGTAATAATATGGAAAATCATTGAACATATTGTTGGCCACACTATTGCCTCTACGAAAGTGAAGTTCCCAACTTCTCTTAAAATTCAGTCATGTAGGAAGTGGGGCCCAGGAGGCCACACTCCTTCCCGACGAGCCACTGACAGCCAATGGTTGCTGAGGGAGAGGGAGACATTTTCTTCAGTGGTGTAGCCACTGTAAATTGTTTGTGTTCCTGTAAAAAAAAAAAAAACCCTCATTCATGTTTCTGTAAGCAAACTTAATTAAACTCAATGGATCACTGAAAAAAAGATATCAAAGTAGAAGTAAGGGGGGGGGCTTGTCGGGAAGAGGAAATGAATAAATGGGAAGGAGACCAAAGAGGGTAATCCTCGGGTGAATCTGATGAAAATACATTCCACAGTTGGACCTGATGGCTCACACCTTTAATCTCAGCACTGGGGAGGCTAGGCTACGACAGGAGGATTGCAGTGAGTTCGAGCCCAGCCTGGATTACAGAGTGAGTTCCAGGTCAGCCTAGGCTAAAGTAAGACGCTGCCTCAAAACAAACAAAGAACCCCAAAGGCATTGTATACATGTATGAAAATGTTATAATATAACGTATAGTTATGTTTAAAAATATTTTATTATTTGCAAATAGAATGGGCAATGTATTTTTTAATTTTTAAAATTTACTTATTTATTTATTTAAAGAGGGACATGTACATACAAAGTTTGTACATATTAAAAAATAAATTAGAAAAAAAAGAAAGAGAGGGGGAGACGGAGAGTATAGGCATGCCAGGGCCTCCTGCCACTGCAAAAGGAACTCCAGATTCCTGAGCCACACCACAAACCCTAACTCTAAGCACTGGGAATCCAACCCAGACCAGCAAACTTTGCAAGAGCCTTTAACCACTGAGCCATCTTCCCAGCCCATTGTGTATAATTAATATATGTTAATAAAAAAGACCGTAATTCTAGGCTCACACTTGTGCTTCGGGTTGATCTCCTGCAAGCAGTAAACAGACATTAATGCAAATGCAATGTTTCCTCTTTCTCTGTGACATAGTTGACTTCAATGTCACAAGACAGCACTTTCACGGGACCACAGGCCTGCAGAGAGCCCTGAACATGCACTGTTACTCACTTATCACCTAGCGCCCAGGCTCCCAGGCTCTCGTTCCACAGCAAGCCTTCTGTTATCTGTCATTTCTCTCCCTCCTTCTTTGCTTCTCTTTCCTTAAAATGTTGCTCCAGAGCAGATCAAAACAGTCCTGAAAATTAGTGTAACTGGCCCTACAGTTTCTCTCCCATCACCCTTCATGAAGTTGCCTGTCTCTTGTTAAGTAAACGTACATTTTTATTTTTTAAGCATATTTTTAGCGGAGCATGATAGTCCATCCCTTTAATCCCAGCACTCAAGGAGGCAGAGGTAGGTTGATCACTGTGAGTTCAAGGCCAGTCTATGACTACAGAATGAGGGCCAGGTCAGCCTGGGCTAGAGTGAGACCCTATCTCACCAAAAAATTAATTTTATTTATTTATTTGCAAGGAGAAAGAGGGGGAGAGAGGAGATGAGAGGGAGAGGCGAGGAAAAGGAGAGGGAGAAGAGAGGAGAGGGAAAAGAATGGGTCAGACATGCCACATTGTTGAACTCCAGGCCAGTGAGAAATCCCATCTCAAAAATTGTGGATGGTGTACCTGAGGACAATAACTGAGGTTGTCCTTTGACCTCCACACACACACGTGCACCTACACACCACACACCACACACCACACACACACACACACACACACACACACACACACACACACACACACACACCAAAACAATATTCAGTCATGGAAGGTGGAGGAGTGGAGACAGGGAGGAATGCCAGGACTGGATGCAGATTGAAGGAATGAAAGAAGAGGCCTTTGGAAGACAAGTGTTTCTCTCATCATTCAACTCTAAAATTATTTGGATGACACCAAAATGTAAATAAAACACTTAGTGACAATCTTAAATTCAACAAGTGCTTTATTGTTTTTAACATTATACTACATGTGCTCATTGCTGCCAACAAATCCAAGGCCTTAGGCAGGTGGCATCTCTGAGCAAAGGTGAAAGAGTAGTTTTGTTGTTGTTTGTTTGTTTGTTTTTACATCCTCCCCAGGTGGAGAATCACCCCAATTCATGGGGCCATGAAGTTGGCTACAACTCAGTTTTGGAGGAGAGCTCTTTTGGATGACCTGAGTCCTTTGTCAAAGCCAAGTTCACAGCCTCCTGGATGCTCTTTGCAGCCTTGAGCCCTGACTTGATAGCAGTGTCAATCCAGCCATGGGGCAGGGCTGTGTGCTCGCCAGCAAAGTAGACCCGCCCTTCTGGCTGGCTGAGCTCCTGGGCATAGTCCACATACTGATAGGGGGTGAAGAAGGCAAAGCCACCCATGGAATAGGGGTCCAGGCCCCAGTGCTTGACACTGGAATAGGGGCACAGGGCCTGGAGCTCCTCTTTGGAGCGGTCATGGACAGCAGCTAGGTCATCCAGGATAAGATCCACTATCCGGTCGTGGTCCAGGGCAGCAATGAACATGGAGTCATCATCCAAGGTGTAAGATGCTAAGATGACCCCTGTACCATTGGAGAAGCTGTGATTGGGGTAGTAGATGAAGCGGGATGGCCGGTCCGTGCTGGACTTGCCACTGAAGATGCCATCGTGCTCCCAGAAGCGCTGTGTGCAGGCCAGGATCACTTTGGAGGCGCTGTTGTAGTGGACTGAACGGAGCGCATCCTCCTTGCTGAGAGAGAGAGGTGGCTGGAATCGGAGGAGCCGGGCAGCCTTGGCCGTGGTGGCCACCACCACGAAATCAGCAGTGAGGCGGGCCTTGGGCTGGAGAGGGTCGGGTGTCCTGTAGGTCACATGGACGCAATCTCCAGACATCTCCACTTTCTCTGCTGGAGAGTGAAGCCACACAGTCCCCGGCACGAGGGCATTACACATGGCCTTGGGGAGCTGGTCAAAGCCCCCGATGATTTCATCAAACCTGAGAGAGAACAGGGGAGAAGGAAAGCAGGTTGACAAGACAAGGCCTGCTGCAGAGGACCAGTTGTTGGAACAGGACAGAGGCTGGGTCTCCAGCCATGTTCAGAGAGATTGGCAGTTGGAAAAGGAACCAGTGTCAGGCGGTGTCTGTTAGCTCCAGGGAAGCGGAGGAGGGCGCTGACTGATGAGAGCCATGCATCAGCTCTGAGCTCACTTCCCTGCTGCTCTCCACCCACCCGACTCCCAGGGTCACCTCCACGCAGATCAGCTGGTTTAATGCTGACAGAGCCCCAGGGTTCTTTTTGAGGCAAGATCCAATGCCCATATAACAGAGCATGACCTTGACCTTAAACTTCTAATCCGACTGCCTCCACGTCCTGAGGACTGGGATTACAGATGTGCACTACCACCCCTGGTTTTCTGTGGTATGGGAATTGGACCTGGAAACCCCTTCCCTTCCTCTTTTCCTCCTCCTCCCTCCCATTCCTTTTGGGATTTTCACCTGGTTTATTAGTCCCTCCTTCTACCATTGTCCTCATCAGTGACTAGCTAGCCCATCTTCCTCCATCCCCCTTTCCCACCGGGGCTCCTGGAAGAAGGAGATGATGCCACGCAGGGTCTCCGTGAAGGCCTCGTAGTAACCAGAGTCTGCATTCAACAGGTCCCCAATCATCTGCACGGCCCCACGGCTCAGGTTCCCAACCTTGATCAGGTACTCCTGTGACCAGGTGTAGGGAGAGAAGGCAAGCAGCTCAGAATGACCGGGGAGTTAATGTGACAGCTCCCTCAAGAATAGCAAGAACCAGACCAGGACAGGGTGGAAAGGCAGATGTATGCCCTCTGGTTCCCAGGGGCAATCTCTGACCGTGTCCAGACCATCTTCTTGCTCCCCCCAAACAGGGAAAATAGCTAACACATGTGATGACTGTCAACTACAGACTTTCTTCCTAGCCTTTCTCTAGTGAAATCCTCAGATACCCTGTTTTACAGATCAGGAAACATGGAGGCCTAGTTTCCATGTTCATATGGACCCAGCCTGGCTTCCCTGATCTTTCCTGTAACACCAAGCCAGGAAGAAGCTGAGTACCAAGTATTTTTTCTCATCCTCACCTGGCCCCCTTCATCAATGTCCTGGCCACCTTCATCAATGGCTTCTGATACCCCTATTGGCCACTGGCTATGCCCTGTGCCTTGCCCTCTGCTCCTTTGTCCCAGGTAAGGACAGAGTGGACATGACAAGAGCTGGCTGGGATAGCATCACCAGTTATGGTGGCCACCATCCAGCCCTGAGATCGCTGGGTCATCTTTTTTTTTTAATATTTTATTTATTCATTTTCAATCAGAGAGAGAGAGAGAGAGAGAGAGAGAGAGAGAGCGCAAGCACCAGGGCCACCATCTTGTGGGTCTGGCTTATGTGGGTACTAGGGAATTGAACTCGGGGCCTTAGGCACTCTCCAGCCCAATCGCTGGGTCATCTTTATCGCCCACTGTCTGTACCTCCCTCCTTCAGGGAAGAGATCTTGAACATGCAGTGGCCAGATCACATATGATACTAGAACTTTGATCCATTCAACCAGCCTACAAAGTCAAACCACAGTTTCTATTGCAGCAGCTGGCCTCAGATGGTCAGATTTGACCGGTGACTCTTAGCTCTCCCTTTTCACTCCACTCCCAGGCCAGAACCACTCAGTCACAGAGAAGTCCTTCTCGTAGTTGGCTGGCTCCAGCTTCCTCAAGCTAGCCTCTAATTGAACCACATCTGGAACCTCCCCTGTGGTTTTATTTGGTTTCTGGAGTGTAGGCATCAGACCTAGGACCTCTCACATGCCAAGCAAGCACTTGTACCTCTGCGCTTACCACCCCCAGTTTTCCCTATTTTCACTGCTGTTAGAGGCTATTTATATCAGTGGTGGTCCACATGTGGTCCCTTGAAGGGTCATAGCCCAATGACTCTGCAGTCATCTTAATTCATGCAAGTAAGCGTTGATTCTTGTACAACTATGTAATCATCTAAGATACACTTCTCAGATGTCACTCTCTTAATAAGCAACACGGGAGGGTATAAAGCTTTCCCACACCTCCATCTGCCTTTGGCTCAGCCAAAATGGTGGCTGACTGCTTTGATATAGTAATCTCTAAGTAAATAGCCTTGAACTGCTCTTTTTGAGATTCCCTGTCTATCATTTACTTTCCCTCCTTCCCTCTCTCCCTCCTTCTCTGTCTCCCTCCCAGTCCTGTAGAGGACATTCTAGCATCACAGACAGCAAATTAAACAAGTGGAATACAGCATGCTAAGCATGATGGAGGTTAAGTCTCCCTGGAACCACCTCACAGAGCACAGGGGTCTCGGGACTGACCTTGGTGGAGAAGGAGTCATATTTCTCCAACACCTGGCGGCAGCTGCTGCTCTTCAGCTCTTCCACAATCTCGGGAGGGAAGATGGGGAGGACATGGTGGTGAGGGTCAGTCCCCCCCAAGACCCTCAGCCCTGCTCTATCCAGCCCCCAAGCTCTAGGCTTGTTCACATGATCCGTGTGTGTGTGTGTGTGTGTGTGTGTGTGTGTGTGTGTGTGTGTGTGTGTGGCATGCTTGTTTTCAGGACTGTATCATCCCACAGCTGGGGTCTCCTGATGGTTTAAATTCCCCTAACTCTTGGACAGACACCAGCTCTGCAAAGACAGGAGGCCAGGCTACCCCTGTCAGCTTTAGGGTTCCCAGAAGTGGGGAGTCTACCTCATTGTCCTGTGTTGAGGGCATTTTCACAGGCCCCTGAGGCCATTGTAAATGATGTGGGTGCCATAGGGCCCCATGGAGCTGTTGGGAGAGGCTGGGTGTGTTGATGCTGAGCATAGCAGGGCACTGCTCTAGGACACCTGGGCAGAACTCTTGGTCCCACAGAGCTCAGCTGTCACACTGAGGTTCCTCCAGGCCATGGGGCAAAGAAGACAAAGGTATTGTCAGTGCTGAGTAAACATTGGGCAGAAAAAGGTGGCCTCGCATTCTAAGCCGGGCGCAGAATGGCTTTCCTCTTTGGCTATACTTCCATCATGATGACAACCATACGTGAACACTAGCTGTGTGCTTTGCACCATTTTTGTCACTTTATACACATTTTCACACCTAATCCCTGGGATAGAAAGGGCTCCATAATATGGAGAAGCTGAAGGAAAGAGATGGCAAGTATCTTACCCAGGTCCCAACAGAACCAGAGCCCAGCTAGGAGGTCTCTTTTTGCCTTAAACCTGAACCTGCCCTGATGACTTCCACAGAGGCCAGGCTTGCACACATCTGCATATGTGGACACATTTGGAGTCTGAGAATTCATAATGGCTGCTGACACAATGGCTGGCACGAGAGGGAGGCACCTGTCCTTGGGTCTGGGGTCTGCACAAGGATTTCTGCCTCGCTTAGGAAATCCGAAAGGAACCGAGGGGAGTTTGTGTGAGATGGCTCTGAGGACAGAGGCAACCTGCTCCCCGCTTTTCCTTACCTTTCTCAGGGACTCATCAAAGAGTTGTTCTGCTGTCTTCCCCACCTCATCTTCTCTGACTGAGTAACCCAGCAGGCCAGGATCAGCCTGCACGGCTCCTGAGCGCTGCCGAACGCCATTGACCAGCACCCAGGTCTGGTTGTTGCATGGGCAGAACTCCTGCAGGGTCAGCCCAAACTTCCTGACGAACTCATGAGAGAGCCTGGGGAATGAGTGAGTCCATGGGTTGGGGAAGTAGCCCCCATCCTTCCTTATTCCTTGGAGCCTCCCCACCCCCACCACCTCCCTCCACAACTGCCTGGTCAGGCTACCAAGCTAGTAGCCATGAGGCCAGGAGGGAACTGAGCTCACGTTCTTGTGGGCCTCTAAGCTGGATGATATTTCTCTGATGTCTGGAGCCTCCAGACTTTCAGATGTGACCACTGCAGGTCCTGGAGGCACTGTGAAGGGCACACAGGGAGTACCCTGTGCACCATCCCTGAACCTTTTCTGTTCAGGAGGACTCGCCTTTATCCCATGGTTCTCCAAAGGCACTACACACCATTCTCCCAGAAGGATGCTCTATTCCCATTATTCTGCAAACTTAGCAGGTTGTTTCTGACTCTCCAAGGTGTTCACCTATCCCGATTATCTTTTGGGATCCTCAACTTCCTAGACAGTTGAAGCAGGTTCAATGAGGCCAAGAGAGTTTCCTGGGTTTCCCTGGGGCCAGAAAATGAGTTGGATCAGATCCCAACCCATTGGCTCCAGGGAAGGACTTCACCCAATGGCCCTCTTGGCCTTGCTGACCCCCTCCTTTGCTCGTGTTCACAGTTATACCTGTGGTTGATAGGAATTCTCATGGCACCCAGCTCTATGTACCACTGCGCTCCAGGAACTCTATGTGTCTCTATTCTGCCACCGACACGCCCTGAGGCTTCCAACACAGTCACCTAGAAAGACAGTCGTTTAAGGGACCCGACAAGACTGGTCTCACCCCTTCCCACACAACACCTTCTTTCTCCTTTCTGGCAGGCCCAGCTTTACTTCCCTCTCCATCTGCTCTCCAGGTCTCCCAGCCTAGAGCCCTAGGCCTCACCTCTGGCCCTAGCTCCTAGGGCCATCCATACCCACCTCCCTGTTCACAGTCCAATCTTCCTATGAGAGACTCTCCCAAACCCTGATATGTACCTGGTGGCCAGCATCCTGCAAGATCTTGGCAGCAGTGAGCCCAGCCATGCCTGCCCCAATCACAATGATCCGTTTCCTTTCTGTCGTCTGCCCTAGTCCATCTCGAGCAAGCTGCAGCAGCTCTTCATATTGGGGATCTTCAAAGCACTTGACAAGCTGGTTATTGAAGGCCTGGGTACCCAGGCATGCCACAGACAGCAGGGTGAGAACCAGCCAGCCTGGGAACATCGCTGTGGAGAGGGCAATAAGGCAAATGGCTGGGATGAAGGAGGGCTGGTCTTAGCCCTTGATCTGAAGAGGATTATATCCCTGGACTGGTGACGCAACATCCTGGCACTCCCCTTACCAGAGTGTGCATTAGTCACAGGCCCAAGCTTGCTTTCCATGGGTTCAACTTATCAGCAAATGCCCCCTCAGGTATCAATGCAAAACCTTTGAGGAATGATCCAGGCTGCATGTCTGTCCAAGGGACCTACCCTTACCTTGGTCAGTGGGAATACCATGCACATAGGTAAGGCAGACCTACCCACCACACTGGCTTTTCCCATTTCCACTTTGGGGTCAACAGAATATTTGTTGCAGTGAAAAGACCCTAACCCAATGAGGCTGTGGAAGGACAGGGAGAGGACAGAAAGCCTGCAACCTCATCTATTACACTGACTGTCAAAAACTCTAAGATATGGATGGTAAGCCACTAGCTTCCTAAGCCCCAGAGGAACACCACGAGGTCACCTCTCAGAGGTGAGCAAGGTTCATCGAGGTTAAAGAGCTTGCCCCATGGCTCTGTATTTCCAAACTCGCCTTCTTGAGGTGCTTCGGCCATGGGAGAGATCCCTTCTTGTGGGAGTGGATCAAGGGTGTGTGCTTTGTGATGGTTGTGTTCTCACTCTTCTCAAAGCTGTTACCTGTGTTGTAGCATGAATTATGTCTTCCTAAAACTTGTATGTTGAAGCCTTAACCAACCATGACTCACAATGTGATTCCATTGAGAGACAGTGACCTTGGCAAAGGTGACTGAGTTCAAATGAAGCTATGGCCAGCCATGGTGGTTCATGTAGTTCTAACACTCAGGAAGTTGAGGTAGGAGGATCACCATGAGTTGGACTGCACTATAGAATATATGACTTCTAGGTCAGCCTGGGTTAAATTAAGATCCTTCCTCCAAATAAAGGGTATAGGAGCTGGGAAGATGGTTCAGTGGTTAAAGGCACTTGCTTGCAAAGCTTCTCAGCCTAGAGTTTAATTCCAAGCCACCCATGTAAGCCAGACACAAAAACTGGTGCAAGCATTTCGTATTGGTTTGCTGCAGCAAGAGGCCTTGGTGCATCCATATACACATATACACTTATATATACCTACACACACACACACACACACACACACACACACACACACGAGAGAGAGAGAGAGAGAGAGAGAGAGAGAGAGAGAGAGAGAGAGAGAGAGAGAGAATAAAAGCAAATAAAAATTAGAAACAAGGTCTGGAAAGATTGCTCAGTGGCTAAAGGTACTTGCCTGACTCACCTTTACCCTGTTTCTGCCTGCTTTCCCCCAGGACTCCCTGCTTCTCCAGACTCCGTATGTGAACATATATGTTTGGTTTTCTCATTTCTCTTACCGTACACACATGCCGCAGCACACCATACCAAAATTCAGCCTTTTTCCACCCTCTTTTTTCATTCATCTCTTCTTTTTTTAAGGAGTGAAAGCAGGAATTATTATTCTCTCTTTGCTTGAACTGAGAAAGTAGGACCTAACTGATTTGGGCATCTGAAGCCTTGGGTTGTTGTTGTTGTTTTTTTTTTTTTTCTCTTTTCTCCCTTGTGATACATTTATTTATTTGCATGTACTTACTTTACACATAAGATTTGGCATGCTATTTCAACGTATGCATCCAATGCACACTGATCATCTTAATTGCATTGTTGGAAAATAGTGTTTGAAATCCTCACCAATTCCATCCCCTTAAAAAGGCCAAGCATGGTGTTGCACACCTTTAATCCCAACACTCGGGAGGCCAAGGTATGAGGACCAAAGTGAGTTTGAGGCCAGCCTGAGACTACATAGTGAATTCCAGGTCAGCCTGGGCCAGAGCAAGACCCTGCCTTGAAAAACTAAAAAAAAAAAAAAAGTCAGGGCCTTCTGAGAACCACAGATGCCCAAGTGGAGGAAGTTTGCATGGCGCTACTCTCATCTTCCTGTCACTTGCCTTTCCTTGGACATTCAGCTTACAAAGGTCAAGGGCTCCTCCCAGGCTGCAGAGGAGAGCAGAGCAAAGCTTCTTTGAGCTTTAGGAACTCTCAAAACCACCCAACAGAGCCCTGAGTTCACACAGAGAACCCAGATCCAAGAAGCCTGTGCTGCTCCTGGTGACCATCATGGTACAGTCACCACCAGACCCACAGCCCTAGTATTGCTCTACCCATCCTTTGTCCATGTAAACTAACAGACTGTCTTACAGAGTGGCTATTAAAAAAAAAGAGTGGTGGGGAACCTGTGTCTGCAGCAAGGGGACCACTGAGCAGCCAAGGTTTTGGCTCAGGGTCCAGGGTCAGGTCCGACCTGTCTACCCTACATAGACCCCCAGACCTGATGTGGCCACAGGTACATTGTGGACACATGTGTAGTGATACTTGTGTTAGAGGCATGAATGAAATCTGCCAGGAATAGAATATGAGAAGCACACATGCTAAATCTCATTCTGTAGCCCAGGCTGTAGTAACCCCCTACCTGAGACTCTAACTCAAAAATCCAACCAAACAGAGCTGGAAAAATGGTTCCATCAATAAAGTACTTGTGCCGGGCATGGTAGCGCACGCCTTTAATCCCAGCTCTCAGGAGGCAAAGGTAGGAGAATCGCTGTGAGTTCGAGGCCAGCCTGAGACTCCAGTGAATTCCAGGTCGGCCTGAGCTAGAGTGAGACCCTACCTTGAAAAAAACCAAAAAATAAATAAAAATAAAAATAAATAAAGTACTTGTGACTTGTGCAAGCAAGAGGCCCTGCATTCAACCCTCAGAACCCACATTACAAAGCAGGGTGTAGTGGTTTAGCTCGGGATATAGAGACAGAGGGCTACTTGGGCTCACTGGCCAACCAGTGTAGCCAGCGAGAGACCTTGTTTCAAAAAGGTGGACTGTGTTCCCAAAGAATGACACCCAAGGTGGTCCTCTGGCCTCCATACACACATGCATGAACATCCACATATACATGAGCACATGCGCACACATGTGTATGCACACATAAAAAATCTAAACAAACGGTTAGTGGCTAAAGCACTTGCCTTCAAAGCCTAACATCTTGGGTTCAACTCCCCAGTACCCATATAAAGCCAGATGTGCAAGTGGCACATGCATCTGGAGTCTGTTTGCAGTGGCAGAAGGTCTCTGTTTGTCTCTTCTATCTCTCTACTTGCAAATAAATAAATATATAAATAAATCTAAACAAATAGGAAACACACACATTGTTGTTTTTTGAGACAGGATCTCATGTAACCCAGTCTGGCCTTGAACTCACTATGTAACTGAGGATGATCTTGACTTTCTGATCATTTTGCCTCCGACTCCTGAGTGCTATCAGGTGTGTGCCAACACATCTAGTTTATGTAGTGCTGGGGATCAAAATCAAGGTATCATGCTTGCTAAGATAGGTACTCTATCCAATGGATCACATCTCCAGCCCTGTTTATTTGCTTTTGGCCCAGGCTGGCTTTAAGCTTACTATATAGCTGAGATTGACCTTGAAATCCTGGTCCTCCTGCCTCCATCTCACGAGTGCTGGGATTGCAGGCCGCAGCACATGCCTGGCTTCTGTTGTTTTAATACCGAATCTCAGTCTGGTGTTCAAGCTGGTCTTGAACTCTCCCTCCTCCTTCCTCAGCCTCCTGAGTGCCCAGAAAAATCTGTACATCACCACTCTTAGATTTCTTGTGTATTTTATGAAGAACTCAAAGAGAGGAACTTGAATGCGCCAAACACTAGGCAATAATAAATATATAAATAAATGAAAATGCTAATTATACTGCTCTGATCATTACATACTATTCATATGTACTTATTTATCACACTGTGCTCCATAAACATGTGTAATTATTCTGCATCAATTAAAAAGAAAAAATAGAGCAGTGTAGTGTTGCAAGCCTGTAATCCCAGTCCTTGGAAGGTAGAGGCAGGAGGATCAGAAGTTCAAGGTAATTCTCAACTACATAGTGAGTTTGAGGCCAGACTGGGCTCAAGGAGATGGTGTCTTTTATAAAAACCTACAACAGAATAAACTCTGTCTCTTTGTATCTTCCAAAATACACGTCAGGTGACATTGTCTCCATTAAGCAGTGGGGATGAGCAATGAGTGGGTCAGAGAGCAGAGTCTTGGCTGGCAGGATCCCTTGTGTATGAAGGCCCAGCATGCTTCTCCAACACCCTAAGGGTGAGCTGGCTGTAGCTCCCCATGATATGTCTGAGGGTGCTGTCTGAGTCAGGACATCGATTTTTCCCCATTTCAATCACATCTGGAGGGATGCAGTGGGGAACCACTGGAGAGAGGTCTGGCTCCTGGGGAGGGGGACACAAGGTGGTGCTCTCCACCCACCAGATCTGTCCCCCTTGCCTGCCACTACCGAAACCATAAGGTAGCTTTGAAGCCTTCTGAGTCTGTGTCCTGGGCCTCTCATTTCGGTGCCCACTCATTCCTCACTTTCCTCCACCACCTAGACTATGGGTCTCTCTCTCTCTCTCTCCTTCCCTCCCTCTCTCTCCTTTCTCTCCTTTCTCTCCTGGGGATGGAACCCAGGGTCATATGAATGCTAAGGCAAGTTTTACCACTGAATTACATTCCAAACCCAAATTTTCTCCCTAGTCCTTTGTCTCCATTTTTTCTTTTGCTTCTTTCCTTCTTCCCTCTCCTTAATTCCTTCTTCTCTCTCTTTTTCTCTCTTTCTTTCTTTGCAGGGTCTCACTCTAGCCCAGGTTGACTTGGAGCTCACGATGGAGTCCAGGCTGGCCTCAAACTTGCCATCCTTTTTGCCTGTGCCTTCGGAGTGCTAGGGTCATAGACTTGCCTTTTCTCTAATAACTATTTGCACATGGTTATGCTGTTTATTCTGCTGTGGATGGACTACATGGTATCATGGAACTTGGTATTTTAGGAAGGATGTCTTGTGACGTACTGGGTATGCAGTGGTGCTCAATGAATGGTGAGGCTGACCCCCAAGCCTACACCTTCTGAAGAGAGCTTGTCTTCTAACTCAAGCAACCTTCTTTCCCTCTCCATCCCCTTTTCTTATGCCTAGTTCCTGCAGAAAGGGCCACCTCCCCGCCCCCATCCTCCATGCTCCAGGGTGCTTCGAACAGAGATTCTCCACTGGCACTTAATTCCAGGTAGGAGTCATACACTTTCTGCTTGGTAGGCTCCCCAGTGTCCTTTATTCTTTCCACACACCTCCAGCTGCCAGGATCTAGAATTGTCACCCTCCTTTGTCCCATCTTTTGTGGAATAGGGAGGGCTTGAGATGACCAGGGGTGTGGTGGGGATGTGCTGAGGCTGGCTGGGCTGAGCTGGAGAGAGGAGAGGAATGATGGGCTTGGACTTGGTAGACAACAGGGGTGGGTGAGGGGAGTGAGCATAGCTTGAGGACCTACTGGGGAGGTACAGCCTCGTGCCCTCCCTCGACTCCAGAGCCAGGAAGGGCTCCCTACATTTGGCCCATTCAGCAGGCAATCTCTCCAGCCCCTGTTGTCAATACCTTTGAATCAAGAGTCACACGCAGATACGTACTGTGCATTTCTTAGATGATTCCAGGCAACCTGGACTCTACAGTAGTTCCAGGCCAGTCTGGACTAACAGTGAAAGCCTGTCTCTAAGCACAACTGAAGTGATGATAGGGCTTATCTCTTGCAAGTGCTGCATGGGATGGAGCAAAGGAGAACTTTCTGGGTTGATGAAAATCTTTTACATTTTCATTTGATGATGATGACACAAATGTTTCCTTGCTGGGTTATATATGCTATGCCTCTATAAAATTTTCAAAAACAAAATCTAAACCATAAATGTGTACCTCCATGCTAACATTAAAATAGCTTCCCCCCACCAGGTTAAAAAATAAGGAAGCCAGGTATGCTGAATTTAATCCCATCACTCAGGAGGCTGAGATAGCAGGATCATTATGAGTTCCAGGTCAGCCTGGTCTAGAATGAAAAATAAACAAACAAATAGGGGTTATTCCAGACCATGGGAATTGGAGGTAGGATAATCAGGAATTCAAGGACTACATATCAAGTTCAAGGCCAGCCTGGGATACATGAGACCCTGCCTCAAAAAAAAAAAAAAGATACTTAAAAGTAAAACAATATTTTTTTTCTTTTGAGGTAGGATATCACTCTAGCCCAGGCTGACCTCAATCTTACTCTGTAAGTCTCAGGTGGCCTGAACTCACAGTGATCCTCCTGCCTCTGCCTCCGGAGTGCTGGATTAAAGGGGTTCTACACTATGTCCTGTTTAAAATTAAAATTCTTAATAATATTTTATTTATTTGCATGGAGAGAGAGAGAGAGAGAGAGAGAGAGAGAGAGAGAGAGAGAGAGAGAGAGAGAGAGAGAGAATGGGTGTGCCAGGGCCTCTAGCCACTGCAAATGAACTCCAGATTCATGTGCCACTTTATGCATCTGGTTTTACACAGGTACTGGGGAATTGAACCCGGGTCTTTAGGTTTTGCAGGCAAGGGCCTTAACTGCTAAGCCATTTCTCCAACCCTAAAATAGAGGGGAGGTTTTTGGGGTTTTGTTTGTTTGTTTGTTTGTTTTTCGAGGTAGGGTCTCGCTCTAGTCCAGGCTGACCTGGAATTCACTATGTAGTCTCAGGGTGGCCTTGAACTCACGGCAATACTCCTACCTCTGCCTCCCGAGTGCTGGGATTAAAGGCATGCGCCACCACGCCTGGCTAAAATAAAGTTTTTTAAGAAGCCCAAAATGGAGTGTATGCGACAATGAAGAAGAGTAGAAGCCAATGTGGTGGTATACATCTTTAATCCCGGCACTAGGGAGGCTGAGATAGGAGGATCACCAAGAGTTCAAAGCCAATCTGGAACTACAGAGTGAGTTCTAGGTCAGCTTGGGCTAGAGTGAGACCCTACCTCAAAATCAACACGAAAAGAGTAGAGGCAGAAAATAAAATAACTAAATACTATGTCAGATGGCAAAAGGCAGGCTGGGGGAAGTGAACTGGGTCAGGAGTAGGGAGGGCCAAGTAGGTGGAGCCCACAGAAAGCAGGAGGCAGGTATGGGGGGACTTGGGGTGACATCTGCCCAAAGCCTTCCTGTGTTCTGCCGCATCCTTGCTTTCAGGATCTGTCACAGCCTGAGAAGTCCCAAGAACTAGCAACAGTGCCCTATTTCAATAGGTAAAAGTCCAAAGTTCTGTTTGTTTTGAGTGCAAATGTGATGTCCATGTGTGTTCATGTGTGTGTGCATGGTGTGGAGGCCAGAGGTCTATAGAGGGTACCTTCCTTGATTGCACTCCACTGTTTTTTGTTTGGTTTTGGTTTTGGATTTTTCAAGGTAAGGTTTCACTCTGGCTCAGGAAGACCTGGAATCCACTCTTCAGTCCCAGAATGGCCTAAATTCTCCTACCTCTGCCTCCAGAGTGCTAGGACTAAAGGTTTGTGCCACCATGCCTGGCTCCACCATATTTTTTGAGAAAAGTTCTCTCACTGAACCTGGAGTTCACCAATTTGGCTAGACTAGGTAGCCAGCAAGCCCTAGGATCTTCCTGTCTCCACCTCCCCATTGCCACACACCTAGCTTTAAAGTAGATGCTGGGAACCTAAACTCAGGACTTCATGCTTGAGTGGCAAGTGCTTTACTAACTGAGCCATCTTCCAGCTCCAAAGTTCAATTTTTTAAAGACATTTTTTTCTTAGAGAGAGAGTTAGGTTTTATGACACTAGCCCTAGCAGCTCAACCAGAAAGGACTTTGGCCCCGAACCCTAGTTGGTAAGGGGGTTTTATTTATTTGCAAACAGAGAGATAAAAGAGAAACAGGCAGAGAGAATGGGCACACCAGGACCTCTAGCCACTGTAAATGAACTCCAGATGCATGCACCATTTTGTGCATCTGGCTTTATGTGGGAACTGGGGAATCGAACCCTCATCATTTAAAGGCAAGAGCCCTGATGAGCCATCTATCCAGCCCCCCCAAAGTTTAATTTTTATTGATGTTTTTTAAATACTCAATATTGAATTGTTGGGAGCCCAGCATCCTTTTTAGAGATGTTTGCTTGCCAGCCCCTGGGTTGTGGGTTTGGCTTCATTCTTGCCATTCCAGCCCCAATTATTGCACTCCACGTACATGGCTGTAGAAAGCTTTCTTATTAACAGTTCTTTCTCCAAAAGGAAACCCAGGTTTCCAGGAGTAGAGGTCATAGGCTAAGATGGCTCCAATCATCTCATGCATATATGGCAGAAATGAGAAGAAACTCCTCTAGGCTTCTGAGGGTGTGGCCCCTGGGGATAACTCAGGTAGGGTCATAGGAAATAAGACTAACATCTGGCTCAACCTCTGGTACTGAATTAACTTCACAGGTGTGCCCACACCTGAGGCACAGTGAGCAGATCACACCTGAGGTCAGTGAGCAGATCAGCTCTCAAGAGTGGGCAGTCAGGTCTCCAGGGCCTACAAGGTGGGCACCCCCAGGAGGGTGGAGCTGGAATGCCCTAAGTGTGTCCTGGGATGTGCCTTTTAAGAAAAGGGCAAAAAAATAAAGAGAATCAGAACTTTTAGAAGAAAGAAAGAAAGAAAGAAAGAAAGAAAGAAAGAAAGAAAGAAAGAAAGAAAGAAGAAAGGAAGGAAGGAAGGAAGAAAGAAAGAAAGAAAGAAAGAAAGAAAGAAAGAAAGAAAGAAAGAAAGAAAGAAAGAAAGAAAGAAAGAAGAAAGAGGCACTGTTTGCTGGCCCTACCTTCACTTGTGAGGTGAAGGAGGTTGTTTGGGGCCAGTTTCAGTCAAGCTACTGTCTTCCAGTGTTCTTAGAGTGCAGGAGGGGGTTGGGCTGCTCTGGATGAGCAAGAGACACCCGACAGAGCATTGGTGTGTGCTTGGGTCTGACAAGGGGTCCTGTCTCAGGAGAGATCATGGGAGATTGTCCAAGAGGTGTGTCCTGGGATGTCTATTCTAGGACGTCTGTCCTGGAAGCTGTCCTAAGGAGTCTGTCCCAGTGTTTGTTCTGGGTGTCTCTCCTAGTGGGTCTGTCCTGAGGGAAGGGGCTGGTCCTGGGTGTGAGGGGTTCTGTCCTGGCATCTGTCTTGGGGTCTATCCTGGGACAGCCATTTCTGTTTTTCTGATTTTCTTTCTTTTCTTTCTTCTTCTCTCTCTCTCCCTCCCCCCTTCCTCTGTCTTATTTTATTTTGTTTTGGGACAGTCTGTCTATATAGCCCTGACTGTCTCTCAGTCAGCCACGGTGGCTTCATACATGAGCTTATGATCCTCCTGCCTCTGCTCCCTGAGTGCTGGGATTTCAGGCTGTTGGTTCTATGGTGGAGGTGGCAACAGAGGTCAGGGCATGGATTCCTCTGCACTGCTGGGTGACGTTGGGCAATGGTGGTTGTTCCTATGGTATTCCCCAAGGATGACTCTTCATTGTGAGTATAACCAAAAGGGGTGGAAGGAGGAGAGTTGACAAATGCCCTGCCTCCCACCCCAGGAGCTGCACTGGCCCCTGCAGGTATCTGCCTCCTTTTGTCCCTCCTGTGTCCCTCCTCTACTTCCTCTCCATGGGATGTGCACAAATCACCAGGGAGCCATGCTGGACCTGCTGATTCTGTGCTCCACACTTGGAGGTTCTCAGCAATCTCCCTCCTGTGGGTCCTGCCCTGGACACCAGTGTCACATAGACTCAACTATGTGGGTCACAGGGCCCGGTCACAGTGCCATTGCTTCTGCCTTCAGTGGAGGGCCCTCTACCCTCTGTACTGCCGGCCCAGTCAGAGACTTAACATCATGGGGCAGGTGTGGAGCGTGCAGGAAAAAGAGAGGGGAGAGAGGACAGGGACCTAGGAGAGTGAAGCGTTGTCCATGGAATACCCAGGGACACACAGCATACACCCTTGCCCTGTACAGTTCCAAACACACTTAGCCCAGGCCTCACCCACAATACTCACAATACACACACAAAGCATACACATACTATGCACACATAAAACACCTACAAACGTCACACAATACACACACACACACACACACACACACACACCCCTTCCTCCTTGGGGCCACTCTAGAACCGTCTCACAAGGCGGAGAAAGGTGACCCTTCTTGTGTCACAGCAGGGGGATCACCCCTGCCCACTCCTACTCAATCCTTTCTCCCTGGCACTCTGCTTGGTTGCTCACCAAGAAACCAGCCCCAAGGAAGATGTATGGAGAAGGTCCTGGCCCAGGTGGAAGAGGACCTGACCAGGGCCAGCTAGCTGAGAGGCCACTGATAGCACTGGCTAAGCACATCCCAAGAGGCCAGGCTGATCGAGAAGACAAGGGAGCACCTACCTGGGAGCCTGGAAGTGTCCCTTAGCACCCATGTCCACAAAGCCAGGGCTTGGGCCAAGTTGTCAGTGTCTGGGAAGGTAGGTGGAGGTCAGAGTTCTGGGCCAGGAAGTACCCATTTGTGCTTCTCTGTCATGAGCCCATGACTAGCCTGCACACAGCTGCGCCTCTTGGCCTCTCCCCTGATTTCCAGGTTTCTGCTGAGAGGCTCTGCCAGAGAAGTTTGGGGAGGAGAAGGGAGGAGGGTGGGATGAGACCACGTTTTTGCATGCCTCTGTGACATCCAGGGCGATGTTCTCATCCTGATGCAATGGCAGGGAGGCATGGTGCAAGAGGATGTGTCAATCAGTGGCCCAGCAGGACCCGGCCACCTGGGGCTGAAAGGGTGGGGGCAGGCCTCTGGTTTTCACCTCCCACCCTCTCTTTGATCCATCTCCTGTGTCCTAGCTTGCTCTGAACTCAGGTGACCTGGTGTGGTCTTGTGTATGTCTCCGCCTTTGAACCTGGTGTTCCTTCTTCCAAGAGCTGCACATGGAGACAAGTTTCCAACATGACCAGCCATCCTGAAGAGCCCCTGGGAGGGTCTGCTGTGGGGAGTTGGACCTGCAACCAAGCCTGCTCCACCTGACCTGTGGATCTCCAGCTGCTCTGTGTCCTCTGTCCTCCCCTGTCTGCACACTGGGACACGGTTGTCCTCTCCTGGTCAAACTGCCTCTCCTTGGTTCTGAGCCTGGCTCTTGTTAAAGAAAGTAGTTGGGCTGGAGACATAGCTCAGCGGTTAAGGCACTTACTTGCCTGTAAACCCTAACCACCCAAGTTCCATTCCCCAGGACCCATGTAAAGCCAGATGCACAAAATAGGGCATGCATCCGGGGTTCCTTTACAGTGGCTGGATGCCCTGGTGCACCCATTTTTCTGTCTGTATCTTCTCTCTATCTCTATCTCTCTCTCTGCTTGCAAATAAATAAAAAATTTTTTAAAAGAAAAAGTTATCCATGGCCCTTAAAGACAGCAAGACAGACCTAGTTTAGGGGGAGGGGCTACTACCATATTTAAAAACAATAAATGTGGGGCTGGGGATAGTAAAGTAGCTTGCTGAGTGAAGTAGTTGCCTTGTAAGCATGAGGACCTGACTTTGAGCCTCAGAACTCACACAAAATGCCAGCCATGGTGGTCCATGCTTGTAATCCCAGAACTGGGGAAGTAGAAACAGGAGGATCCTTGGGGCTCACTGGCCAGTCTAGCCTAATTGGCAAGTTCCAGGCCAATGAGATACTCTGTCTCAAAGGAGGTAGGTGGTACTTGAGTTGTCCTCTGGCTTCCCCCCACACACACCCCTGCACACACATACACATACCTATACATACATATACAAGAACACATGCAAATAAAAATTAAATTTCATTGTGCATGCATGAGATTTACATGTGATGTTATGAGCCATGTGTTTATGGTAAAAGAGCTGCTGTAGGGAAGTGAATTGTCATGTTGTAACAGGGTGAGTTGGGGGTTAGAATTTAGATAACGCCCAACAAAAATTCCAATGCACCCCAAAGTTTAAACAGTACCCAACTTCTTGTCTACAAAGTTAAAGAATTAAAATTATAGACAAGATAGTAAGATATAGTGGGAGACTTTATTTAAGGGAACATGGAGAGTTACAGAGTTCTCCAGCCACCAGTGTGGGGAAAACGCAGGTCAGAGAGTTCAACAGAACTTATGCTGTTCAGCTAAATAAGCAGCAGAAGAAAAGATAACAGAGGGCTCCCATCATGAGGAGAGATTCATGAGGGGGAAAAATTCTGGAGCTT
>PVHP010023137.1:0-27574 GCA_004024765.1 Zapus hudsonius
TTCCAACTACACATCAGACAGGATGTTAATATCTGGAATATATAAAGAATTGTGATGCTTAAACAAACAAAAAACAAACTAATGAACTAAATACAAAGTTTTTGAAAGAAGAAATAGAAATGGCCAGTTGAAAAAATATTCAGCATTCTTAACCATCAGGAAATGCAAATCAAAACTGTTTTGAAAATCCATCTTACCCCATTCAGAATGGCTTTCATCAAGAAAATTAATCACAAATTGATTGCTAGGATGTAGGGAAAGAAAAACACTTATACACTCGTAATAAACTGTAAAACTGGTATAGCCACTATATAAGCCAGTTGCAGTCAGCCTCACACCGCTCGGATGAATCTTCAAACCAGGCACAGTTTTTGGGAAGAAAGGATTTATTTGCCGCTATAGATACAGGGAAAGTTCCAGAATGCAAAAGAGGCTGCTCCCCTTTCACAGGTCCAAGCAGAGACAGAAACCCATCACCAACACTATATACACGGAACAGCAAACAGGTGAGGGGGCAAAGAGAGAATTCTTTCACCTTTATATAGCCCTAGGGTGGGGTCTTGCAATTCTATCCCAGACTTAATGGCTTCCTGAGTCTCTGGAATTTACTTCCTGCACTGCCCACACAGGAAAGGATGTTTACTTCCAGCTTCTTTAAGCTTCTTTACATCCTTCCCCCAACTGAGAGGCTGCCTTCCTGTGAACAGTCTAAGAGAACCACCAAAGATTACTTGAAAGGTCAAGCTGACAACAAAACTTAACTATCACACCAGTTTACAGGTTTCTTAAAAAATAAAAATAGGTGTACCATATGACCCAGCTATGCCACTTTGGGGCTCATACCCCAATGAATATACATCCTCCACAGAGATATTTGGGCACCCATGTTCACTATTGCTCTGCTGACAATAGTTAAGAAATTGAATTGGTCTAGATGTACATCATCAGATGAAAGGACAAAGAAAATGTGAAGAAATATGTATACACAATGGAATCTCATGCAGCCATAAGGAAAAATGAAATCATGATTTTGGCAGGAAAATGAATGGACCTGGAGTACATTGAGTTAACCAAAATTAGGAAGATTCAGAAAGACAAATAACACATTTTTTTCTCTTATAGATGGAAGCTAGATTTAAACTGAGTTTGTGTGTATGTGTCTGTGTGTGTGCGTCTATTTGTGTGTGTGTGTGTGTGTGTGTGTGTGTGTGTGTGTGTTGTGTCATGAAATTAGAAAGGAGGTCATGAGGGTGAAGGAAGAATCTTAAAGAAAGAAAGGGGGATAGACTCATGTGACATGAAAGTAGAAGAATGGGCAGTTGTAGAGGAGGAAGAGGACCAGTGAGAATGGGTGGGGAGGACTGATGAGGACAGCAGGGAAAGGTGATGAGTTATAACTAAGTATAATGGCACACATGTATGTAAGTAGCACACAATGAAACCCATTGCTTTTTATAGAGACTTATTCTTCTAATCCAAACTTTAATAGTCCAGTCCAAAACAAGTTGAGTATGGGCTTGAGGTTGCTTGGAATTTCCATTGCTTCTGTTAGTATGCACTTGTGCCACTGTGTCTGCTGGAGCATGACACCTTGAAAGAATGTAAGTATACCTCAGTCTACATGAACCAGGCAATTTGTGGGAACCATGTGCTGGAGACCCTGAGTGAAAACTACATACATCTTACTAACATATTTCCAAATGTCCTATAGAAATGTATTCATCAATTTCTCCTTGCTGGGACAAAACAGAAACAGCTTATGAAAGGAGAGAGTTTATTTCACCCTGCAGTTCAAGAGGAAATTTATCATGGCAGGAACATATGGCAGGAGGAGACACCTGGGCGTCACATAGTCACATTAGCAGGGACAAAGTAGAGAGCTTACAAGAGCACCAAGCAGAGCTGGATGATAACACTTCAAGGCCCACACCTAGTGACACACTTCCTCTAGCAAGGATCCACCTCCCAAAGGTTCCAAACTGTCTCAAATAGGGTTACCAACTGAGTATCATGTATTCAAACACATGAGATTATGGAAGACACTCCACAACCAAACCACCTCAGGAAGCTTCATGCTTTTCAATTTTTTATTTATCATCTACTTGCAGTTAGAGCAAGAGAGAAAGAGAAAGGCAGGGCCTCTTGCCACTGCAAATGAACTCCAGACATGTGCCACTTTGTGCATCTATCTGGCTTTACTTGGGTTCTGGGGAATCGAACCTGGGTCATCAGGCTTTGAAAGCAAGCACCGTTAATGATTGAGCAATGTCTCCAGCCTCAGATTTTTTAAAATAAGATACAGCAAAGAGAATAATTCTCTAGGCACTGAGGATACTTGTCTGTTGATATGAATCTGGGCTGTCACAGATGCCCAGTGAATTCCTGAAATCAAAGAGGGCACCAAATGCTAGACACATGTAATGATTCTTTCCTACATTTACTTACTGCTGATAAAGTTTAATTTATAAATTAGACATAGTAAGAGATTAAGCTAAGATTGGCTAAGAATAAATTTGGACAACTCTAAGAATATACTGTGATAAAAGTTGTAACAAATGAGGCCTCTTTTTACTCAAGATAAATACTAATGTTTTTAGACAGTAGCTCACCAGAAGTAATTGAAACCAGAGTTATGGACACGCATGCACAGCTGGGTACTGGTATTTTCACTTTTAAATGAGTTTCCAATGACTTTGGGGAGAAAACAACTAAGAAAAGAACAACATTGGCTGGACTTGATTTCCTTCACAGCCTGTTCATCATGCAATCTTGCTCAGCTCCTGACTCCATGCCCCCAACCCACTGAGGGCCCTCCTTAGTGGAATTGCTGGAACAGTCCATATCCATGGGATGAGGAGTTATGAGCTGTACAAGCAGTAGCCAGGTGTGTGTGTGTGTGTTGCTGTTGTTGTTGAGGGGGGCAATGTCTCTGGATATTCTCACACACCATGGCTCTTACAATCTATCTGCCCCCCTCTTCCCTAAA
This sequence comes from Zapus hudsonius, assembly GCA_004024765.1. NCBI lineage: Eukaryota > Metazoa > Chordata > Mammalia > Rodentia > Dipodidae > Zapus > Zapus hudsonius. Next base: position 2,987 of record PVHP010023137.1, read on the forward strand.
GTCCCCTGAGTCATGGTGAGTGAGCTTTAAGTCTGCTTTACTGTTGCTGTGGAGGTAGGTCTCTTCCTCATCTCACCACTTCCTCAAAGGTTTCATTTGGCTACTGACTTGTTTAGACTTTATTTTCTGATTCCTCAACTAGAATGTTGATATCTTCTATAAAGGGAAAAAACATGACTGTCCTCTACACCTCCACTGGTGTCTGGAACTCAATAAATGGTCACTGAATATGTATTGAAAGAAAAAAAAAACCTTTTCTTTGGCCATTTGAAGGATGAAAGAATTGTCGCTGCAAAACTTCAAAGGATATTTGGGCTTGAAGAAAGGAGAGGGAGAGGGGAAATAAAAGGAGAAGAAAGAGGAGGTAGGGACAGAGAGAGTCATAAAAATGCTACTGGAATAATGATGAATATGAAATGTCAGCCTTCGCTTATTGGTAATTGTTACAGCATATTCTGTCTCTGACTGAATGTTCCACAAACAAGTAATTAAGGTAATCTTTATCACAGGAGATAGTTAGGAGCAGCCAAAGCTATAGCATGTTTTAAACAGCTGGAAAACAGCAGAAACACTGGAGGGAAAAACTGCAGCAGCATCCTGTGAGTTGGTGTTTTCATAGAATTTAAAAATAAATGTCAAAAGACAGAGCACAGCCATTTCTGAGGTACCAAATTCTGTGGCTGCTGCAGTTGTATAGGGGACAAAATAGAGATTTCTAGATGCTACTGTGGCAATGAACTACAATAGCTGCTGTGTACCTCAGCTAGCTTGTGAAGGCAGCCAAGATTCATATTCCCAGGTCATCAGACTGAGGAAGAAATCCTCTCAAGTGAGAGTGATCCCAGGTCTTAATCTTTTAGAAAAATAAGAGATAAGACCAAAGGTACCTATTCTTACCTTCTGGTAAGGTTTAAGGGGGAAGAGATAAGGGGAAAAAAGAAACGTCTCCCATTCAGACTCAATGACATTTCTCACTTACGGGGGGTCCTGCCACCTATAAACTGTCTCACTAATCATTTGAGACTTTGCCATTGTAGATTTTATATTTTGAGAAATAGAAATATAACACCAATTCCAAAACAGACTTAAAATTTACACCTTCTCCCTAATGTAACATCTTAAGCTAAAATAACAGTCATGTTTCTATATTTTGATCACTTTATTACTATTATTTTATAATAAGATCATAGGAACTTTGTAAAAAAATTTTGGCTTTATAATGATTATGTTCTTATGCTTAATCTGAAATCAAATACAAATAAAGTCATGCTATTAACATTTGTTACCTTTCACAATTTAACCAGTACTTTCTCTAAGAAGCAGATCTCTTTTTTAAATTAATATCTTTATTATGAGTAAGTATATACATTGTATGAGCAAATCTTGTGAAGGTCCCCGTTTCCCTCCTCTCTGTCCCCTACCCACTGGAGTGCTTCCTCGGTGCGCATACTGGATCTGTCCATAGGTTACAGGGTTATGAACTGCACCCTAGGTTGCCAGTTTTTCCTTTTTTCTTCCCCCTTTGTGCATTGTTGATGAGGAGGGGTGATGTCTCTGGATATTCTCCACCACCATGAACATTCTTTCCGCCCCCTCTTCCGCTCAGTTCCCTGAGTCATAGTGGGTGAGTTTTAAGTCTGCTTTATTGTTGAGATCTTAAGTATCTCTGGACCTTTGCCCTGGGTTGTGTTGGGTATCATTGTTATCTGTCTCCATTGACCTTTCATGGGTTATCAGATATGCTGTGGTGATTGGTCTCCTGTTTGTCTCCTCACTTTCTCGTAGGTTTCATCTGGTCCCTTTGTGAAGGCTAGGGGTGGTTTGTCTCCTGCCAGGATGTCAGCCATCATCCAATGTCTTGTTGGTGGAATTGAGTTGTCCCAGGCTTTCTCACTGGCTTCTGAAAAATACAGAGTCTCCATCGGAGAGTGAGATCAATATAGGTTAAATGAGACAAACCTTGCTGTTTTGGCTAGATTCTAATGGGTGTAGCCTCTCTGTAGCTCAGCCCTATCAGTGAAATTCATTTCCTGTGTCCTGGAAACTCAACCAGAGTACCTTGTCATGGCAATGCCAATGTTTAGACTCCTGGAATAACTTCTTATAAGTTTTGTTAGAAAAAATTAAAGGCTTATCACACACCTGAAGTGAACAAATACATGAAAAGAGGCTCTCACTAGCTACCACAGGAAGTCTATTTTGTTTATTGTTAACTAAAAAACTGACATTGATAATGTATACCAAAAAACAACCTTAAATTCATTTTTTTCTAATACCCCTAGTGCCATTGGCCCATTCTTTCTTGCTGTCACATGCAATTGTGAATCTGTTCTAGAATACTTCAGGTTGCTTTTGGAAAATAATCAAATAGCTTCTTTATTAGAGCATTAAAATGTTTGTGACATCTTAAGAATCTCACAAATGGAGTCAGTTGATAGAGTGCTTGCATACATGAAGTTATTTGTTTGATCCCCAGCACCACATAACCCAGGCATGGTGATACATGCCTTTTACCTCAGCATCTGGAAATTGGAGACAGGAGAGTCAGTAGTTCAAGGTTTATCTCAGATACAAAGTAAATTCAGTTAGAGGCCAGCCTCATAAGCTACATGAGGTCTTATGTCAAAAAAATTCACAAAGTTTACAAGTCTAAATCTAGTGCAGATGAATCACCAAACCTCCAGCTCTTAGCCAACTGAAGCACCTGCTCACTGCACCCAGCTCAGGCTATATCTAGACTTCCATGTTCCAAGTCCAGAATAAGGGCAGAGGAGTAGGTCAGCTTCTTAACCATCCCCCAGTTCCATGCTTACTCCCAAGCAATGGTCCCTTTGGAGCTGAAGCGAATGGAAAGAGTAGAGAGATGAGGGCTGTAGAGTCTGTATTATTTGGTATTTGACATTGCTCATTGGTGGTCTCTGAGCATGAGTGATGTCCATAACTAATTCTGTGCTCAATGGGGAAATACTTGTACTTGTACTCAATGGGGAAACTCTGACATCAGTCACGTTGTCCACCTCTAGGAGACTGCTTCAGTAAGGCTGTTTCTAAAGACAACACAAGCCAGTTTCCTCATTCAGGGTCCACACCTTGAATGGCAAGGACCCCTTTCAGAAAAATGAGCATCGGGCTCTGGAGCTAGTTGTTATCTTCTCATTTGTCTGTACAGTGTTCCTACCGCTAGACATTTCCTGACAATGGTCACCAGTCCTTGGGCTCCCAAGCTCCATGTGCATAGGGCAACTCTCTAAATCACCATTATAAAGGATCTCATTAGATTGATGTGAGAAAGAGAGATGTACTCCTGTCCCTATGGAGGAGGCAGGCACTGAGAGCCTCAACAGCCCTCCTCCACCCTGGCTCTTCTGCTCCCTCCAGACAGGTGACAATAGAGTTCTGATCAGACTTTTGTAATCTCTTAGTGAGGTCTGCATTCTGCTGTATTTATTCTCTAGGATATTTGGGTATTTAGTATGTGCATTATTATTTATAGCTTTTATAAACTCAGCCAAAACTGAGGCAGAAAAGGTCTCCCTTTAAACATTTACAATAGCATGAAATTTAATAAAGGCATAATGAGAAGGATAAAATTGTATTCACTGGAAATTCTCAAAAGGAGAATGTGTGGTTTGTTTGGGATAAATTCCATGGGAAAGAGCGCATTGGTGTTAAAACTTCCCTGCATTACAGAAGGAGCATTTCTTCTAATTGAGCTGGGAATGGAGGAAAATGAAATAAAGCCACGGATATTGGAAGTCTATATCCTCCCTGCTATTAACCAAAAATATGCACTGAAGTCTCCACAGTGAAAGAAATGTGCTGTGTGAGTAGATTCCTTTAGGAAGCCAGGGATGAGTTTGATTACTTTGTCTTGAAGGACCAGATAGAGTATGATGGGAACTTGGAAGAAGAAAACTCTCCCCAAGTCAACCAAACATGCTCAGTAGTGAGATACCTTTCACAGCCTACCTTCGTAGAAGGAGAAAGTTGAGGTCCCATGTTTGTTCCTGTAAACAAACCTTCTCAGACCACAGTCAGACCTCTTCTCAGTCTCTGGTTCTGCTGCTTTAAGTTAATGTTGCAAGTGACTGGACATTTCTGAATCGCACTTTGTCATCAGAGCAGTGTTGCTAACAAGTATCTTCAAAAGCTTGCTAAGAAGGCAGCCTAATGTTGTGTGTGGTAGTCATTTAATAAACTCTAAGACTTTTCTTCTTCTTCCTTGCACTGATTCATTCCTTTCCTTTCTTACCGCCAACACTAAAAGCTATTAGGTGGTTGAATTAAAAATAAGTTATTGATACTCATAAAACGGTTTGGCTTCCAACATGCTAATTTAAGCTGTCTTTTTGTTTGTTTTCTCAAGATCGTGTCTCACTCTATCCCAGGATGACTTGTAATTCACTATGTAGTCTCAGGCTGCCCACAAACCCACAGTGATTCTCCTACCTCTTCCTCCCAGGTGCTAGGATTAAAGGTGTGCACCACCACACCCAACTAGACTATCTTTATAGAAGCAGGGAGTCTGAAATAATTAACTTAATGACTCACTAACATATACAAGGTCTTTCAGTTCTGAACGAAACACTTAAAAGAGAAAAAAATAATGATTCGAAGTATATGTAGGGTGAAGGGGATGAAACCATAATGTTTCATTAGAAACATTTTGTGTGTGTGTGTGTGTGTGTGTGTGTGTGTGTGTGTGTGTGTGTGTGTGTGTGTGTGTTACTGGGGATTGAACTCAGGGTATTGCACATGCCAGGCAAGTACACTACCACTGAGCTACACTCTTATCCCCTGAAACATACCCTTTCTCTGAGTATTTTGGAACAACTCAAATGATTTGCAAAAGGCATTTGTGATGTAAGAAATAGAAGTTGCAAGCCTTAAAACTCTCACTACTTTTAGATGTTTAAAGTGCTTTCTTACCATGTCTAAGCTTACTCAAGAGAAAAGATAACAGTGACACTGTGTCATTTCCCTAGCACTGTGGGGCCCTTGGGGCTTTGATGACTTTTCAAGAGAGAAAATATACACATCCAGGGGCTATAGCCATAGTCCTAGATCTTTTGCTGTGGAAGAAACAGTAAGAAAATCTAAAACATGGTGTGTCAATTACATGCTGCATGATAAGTCATACCAAAAACCTAAAAGAACATTTGGGGAAATAATTGTGTCTGCATGTCATCATTTCTGGCTCAGAGAATTCTGACAACACACAAGTTGTTGAGCTCTAATTGTAATTACTCCCTCCTTCTCTTAAAAAAGGCGCATATATTGCCACATAAAGGAAAAAGAGACTAAACATCCTTTTGAAAAATAGCAATCTGGAAAGTTTTGCTTAATTCATTATCTGGTTATTATGAGATTTTTGTTGTTGTTGTTGTTTGTTGTATGGTTTGTCTTTGTTTGATTGCTTTTTTATGTAATCCATAGCCCTGACTGGACTTGAACTCACAGCAATCCGCCTGCTTCACGCACCATCATTTCAGAAATAGCTATCTTTAGGAAGACTTGGGACCATGGCGCGGCAGCCTTGAAGACAGGATTAGACTAGAACGGCTTGCCAGGTGATCCCAAGAGTGTCAAGAGACTAGGGAGTAAACAAGCAAAGGGAAGGAGCAGTGCAAATAAATGACATCAAACTAGTTATAGTCCATCTCAGACCTACTGAAAAACACAAGAGGATGAAGAAGATAGTTGGGGTGGGAAATCTGGAGCATGTGTCCACCAACTAGCAGAAGTAACAAGCCCACTGGGAGACATGGACCTCCACGAAATATAAGGCAAGTAGCAAGCCCACTGAGAGACATGGATATCCACCAAGTCCAAGGCAACTAACAAGCTGTCATAATCAGCCACACAACACTGGGATAACCCTCCAAACCAGGCACAGTTATGGGAGGAAGCGATTTATTGAAGTTACAGATCCAGGGGACATTCCATAATAGCAAAAGAGGCTAACCCCAGTCCTTTTCACAGTCCAAGTACAGAGAGAAAAACCATCACCAGCACCACATACACAACAGCAAACAGGGAATAAGAGAGAGATTTCTTTCCCCTTTATATAGCTTTAGGGTGAGGTCTTGTAACCCTTTCCAGACTTATTTACTCTGTGAGTCTCTGGAATTTCAATTCTGCACTGCCCTCCCAAGAAGGGATGTTTGTCTCTGGCTCCCCTGAGCCTCTTTACATCCTTCCCCCTACTGAGAGAGCTGCCTCCCTTGAACATCCTCAGAGACCCTCCTGAGATCATTAAACAGGTCAAGATGTCAACAAAACTTAACCATCATACAAGCCCACTGAGAACATGGACATCCACCAAATAAAATGTAAGTAGCAAGCCCTCTGAGAGATATGGACATCCCCCAAATCTAAGGCAAGTAAGAAGCCTACTGGGGAGTATTGATATCCAAGAAATCCAAGGTAAGTAACAAGCCCACTGAGAAGCATGGATGTTCATAAAGTCTAAGGTATATAATGATTTTACTGAGGGGCATTGATACCAGACCTCACAGTTTGCCCTGTTGCCAGTTGAGTATGATCCAGTAGCCATATCAAAGCTCTCAGAGAAAGGTGTCTAGAACCAAACCTTGGTATTTAAAAGCAAATTCCTCATGGTGTCTCCAGTACCTGCTGAATCACTTACTGTTAGGTTGAAACTCAGGCAGCACCTCAGTTTCCCTCGGGAACCAGTGTAGCAAGCTTCAAGAACCCGGACCCTAAAAGGAAAGCCTGCCTCATAAACAGGAGAAAAAGCCCCCCACCGCTGTGTCTCTGTCTGGCTAAAGGGATGTCCCTTCCCACATCCGGGCCACCTGGGCCCTCCCCCCAACCTGAGCACTTCCCCTTAAAATCCCTGACCTGACCACCCAAGGTGCATTTTCCCCTGCTCTGGGGAGATAGCCTGGCAGCTCCTGTTTTTTTTCTGAATAAAGCCTTTTCTTTCAGAGTGGCCTCATTGTAGTCTTGGTAACTCTCAAATCTTACACTTAACAGTCTCTTTCATGACAATTACAACAGCCTACTTTTGAACTCATATCATTTATCAATTACATTGTAGAGTATTTCATTTATTCTTCTAAAAAGATGATCTCATTGAGGATATGGAGTCCCTAAGTCATGCAGCTTGTCCCAGACCTGACCACATATAAACTTTTTCAGGGTTGGAGCCCAAATTCTAATTGTGATCCCTTCATCTAGAACTAGAATGCCCACCCCTTGATTCACCTACTAATTTCTAAAAGATTATTTTTAAAAGCACATAAATGAAAGTAATTACTATAAATCTAAAAAAAAAGAACGAAAATGGAAAAAATGGTGAGGAAAGTAGGAGACACCTTCCCATACACCTGAGAGGTAGGAAGGCACTACCATTTTGTAACAGATGGGAGAGAAAATGTCAAAATATTCACATATGTAGAAAGGTGTTGAGTGATTCTTATCTTAAAATTAAGAGACAGAAAGAAGCCCAAACAAGAGGCTTTAGCAGATTTTCATAAGGAAGAGAGTTGCAATATTTCCAGATCCTACAAATAGGTGGAGCGAAAGGTAAGCCCATACCTGAGACAACCTCAGTGCTGGAGGCTGGTGAGAAGGGAGCCAGTCCTAGTCAATAGCTTCCTGTGGGAAGGGTTTTGTGTTGGTCATTTATGCTCAGAGAGCTCCCATGCTTTATGGTGGGTCAATTAAATGCTTCAAGCTCATCAATTCTGTGTCATACATAATAGTCAACACAAGAAAGAGATCAGAAGGAGATGACAAGAGCTTCAGGCAGTGGGAGCAGGGTGAATATCAGGAAGGAAAGTCCTGACAATGTCCAGGCATGAGGTGATGATAGAAATTTTAACAGGTGTGAGTTGATGGGGGAGGTGAAGAGTCCCAGGTTACAGAAGCAAAAATACAGTGTGGCTGGAGCTAAAGAGGCATTCCTAAGAACACAGCCCTCCCTTCTTCTTACAAGAGGAAGAAACAAAGATTTCAGAGAAGAAAAGACCCACCAAGTTGGAGCATATGGTGCATTCACCAGGATGGAGATTGAGATAGCTTTGCTGAGACAGCAAGCACCTATGAAAACTAGACTTCCAGTATTTGTGCACAGGGCATCGTGTGCATATTTCTTATACCAGGAGCTGTGCACAGGACACTATATGCATATTTCTTATATCAGGCTTGGAAATGGACTCTACAGGCTTCTAGGAAATGAAGTCATATAAGATGTAGAAAAAATTAATTCATAAGAAGATTGTCTAGTCTACAACAAGCAAAATGCCCTGATAAGAGATCTTGTCTCTTGCGGATTGTACAATGTTGTTTGAAGAGGACAGTGCAGAGAGCTATATGTTGAGCCTGGTCTGGGTCCTTGAAGTAGAAATTTTTTAGGCATCCCTGGTAAGAAATCCTCACTTAGAGATTTCATAATCACTCCATTCTCACACCATTGTTATAAATGCATAATTTCAACAGGGTAGCTATTCTGGAGAAGACCACAAGATTCAGAGATTCTATATCCTCTCCTAGAGACATGAACCTTTTTTTCCTCATGATGGGAGCCCTCTTATATTTATTTTCTCTTCTTTAACTTGCTTATCTGGCCAGCACAGATTTCATAGCCATGTGGCTAAAACCTCCACCATGTGCTCTCTCTCTCTCTCCTCATTAGTGGTTGGAGATCTCTGTAGCTTCTCCTTTCCTCTTAAATAACGCCTTTCACTATACTTTATCCTCTGGTGGTCTATATAATTTAAATTCTTTAATTTTATATGACAAGAATCTAGGTACTCAAGTTTTAAGGTGCACTAGAAATAGCTGGGAACCCATTACAGTCTGAAAAGCGATGTCTTTGAGAATTTCTCACATGTTTTTACATGAAACCAATTTTTTTTATTTTTTAAAGATATTTTATTTATTTGAGAGGGAGAAAAGAGGATCATCATACCAGAGTCTCCTACCCTTACAAACAAACTCCAGATGCATGAACCACTTTATGCATCTGGCTTTAGGTGGGTAATGGAGAATTGAACCTAGGCCATCATGCTTTGCAAGCAAGTGTCTAACAATTGAACCAATTCTTCAGCCCCACCTTTAAAAATATTTATTTATAATTCCAGGTCAACCTGGACTAGAGCGAGACTCTACCTCGAAAAACCAAAAAAAAATATTTATTTATTCATTAATTGACTGATTGATTTAAGAGAAAGGAGAGAGCATTTTTCTTTAAAAAGATGTGCAATAAGAAAATAGAATGAACTGAACACACCCATGTTCAGTTGTCATGGGGCAACCAAGTCCTGAGTTCATGACTAATTAACCCAAGAATTGGCAATTCAGACTAGAGGGTGATTTTTAAAACATCACACTTTATTCAAACATTACATGGACATAAGAAAATAAAAAAGACCAGGGAGGAGAGGAATGTGATCTGGGAATCAAGAGCACCTGTGGTCCAGGCACCTGTGTGCAATGACTAGCACAGAGTATAAAAGGCATGAGTTTCAAAAAGAGACTAAAGGGTAAAAATAAAACCCATGATAAAAGTCTTCTCTCCCACTTTTTGTTGGAGTGGGAGAGAAATGATCATCTAACTGGAGTGGAGACCCAGCCAATCGAGACGTATAGCCCAAGAATCAGAGCAAAAATGACTTTGAGCTGCTTCGTGAATCCAGGTTAGAAAATCTGTGCTCCAGAAGTTGGCACTCACCTACCTGTGCCAGAAGTCCTAGCCAATTGGGACCTGCCCACACCTGGGCAAGATGCATGCTTGGGGTCTGATAGGATGAGCTGAGATGATACACACAGCAAAGTTATGACTTAAGATTATAGTGGGCCATCCCTGTCTGCCTATCAGAAACCTGTCTAGACTAGTCCACCAAATGCCTATGGAAATGATTTGCTATTTTACTTCCACAAATATAATGAAATAATAAACCTTGCATATTGTTTCCAAGTTTAAGTTTCTGCCCCTAGGATATACTACTGTGCCATTGGCCACCAGTCACTCTAGGTCCAGAATCTTCTATCTTCTGAGAGGGAGCAGAGTGTCAAAAGCCTGTACATTACTTGGAGAAGTTATGAGATGAAATGGGAGGTTTACCTCTTACACCCACAGGCTTTGCTCCTTATAACATTTCTCTCCTCACACTCACCTTCTACCAAAAGTTTTAGTCAAGAAGTGACCTGAATTATATCATTCACATTGAGGGCTAGATGGAGAGGAGTGTGTTGAGAGAGGGTGTACCATAGTTCAAGTATGCAATCATTAGTCTGCTGTTACACCACACCAACTGAAAACTGGCAGGTTGATGTGAAGGACATCTTAGTAGCTTTTGTTAAAATTTTACACAGTTGAAAACATATCAAAGTATAATGTTAGGAGTGAAAACTAGTAGCCAGACCAGAATTTAGGATTGTTTCCTCTGATTTCTCTCAAAAGAAAGAAGAATTAACTTGTTTTCAGGTTTTGTTCTTGTTGACCTTAGTAACTAGGAGTTAGAAGAGTGAAATTATTGTTTTCATTTTCTCTTTTTTCTTGTTTTAAAAGGCAATTTGTATGTGGTCTTAAATATGCTGAGATGAAAGCACAATATAGACCATGACACAACAAAGACATGTGACCCACATGAGCAGGGCAATGGATGTTAGCTCAGCGGGGTTCTGTTTGAAAGGGGGGACAGGAATGAGGGGAAGAATGAGGTGCCGAAGCTTCCCTAGAAGAAGTCAGTGAGACCCAGGCCAACAGCACTGACATCCCCAGAACTTGAGAGTCAGGGTTTTATGCCAGTAGTCCTTGTGTTACACATGTGTTAACATTTGTAATGTAAAAAACCATTTTAAATAATCTCAGGCTTAATAGAATAAAATCTTTTATTCTTTTGGAATCAAAAATAATTACCTTATATTAAATATTGGTAGCTTATTTAAGAGTGTAATATGGGCGAGGGTATAGTAAATATGTAAGTAGATAGGCAGAATACTTAGAGAGGAGGATTGTGTAAGGGGAGGGATGGAGAAGAGGGCATGGGGTGAGTTAATGAAAACTGAAATGTTATGAATAAGCCACACAGAAACCTACTTCTTCACTAATAACATATGTTGAGAGAGAGAGAGAGAGAGAGAGAGAGTGTTTGGACAGAAATATGAAGGTTGATAATGTTGTGCCCAGAAACCACAGACTTTTATTAGAAAATTTTCAGTCCCAGGAGTGGGATAGTTTCCAGAAAGTTTTTGGCCAGAGAGACCTTTAATGCTCCCTAAAAATTGTACGCTATTGCAAAGTTTCTTGGTTTCCCACAAAAACTAGACAGCAAGGCCCTGCTACTGAAGACTTTATATGCTTCAGCTGCAGGTCACAGAGAAATCAAACTGGAGCTGAGCTGGAAGCCTTCTTCCTATTAATGAGCTCTCGGGCTGCTGAAAAGAGCTATGCAGCATGCAGCCTCTGGGAGAGAAAAGTCATCAGTGGTCTTAATCAACAGTGGAAATATGCCCAACTGGTGCAATGGTAGCATATCTATTTTGGGAAAAACTATTTGCTATCTGATTGGATTTGAGGCCTGCTCCATGGTAGGAAATTTGTGACAGGTTAGGGTGACTGGGATCCCAAAGGTAAACAGAAGTGTCCTTGGACTTAGAGTACACTTGTGTTTGCAGGCTCCATTTATCTACTGCCTTACCTGACCCCTCCCCTTGAGTGGGAGGTGTCTCTTACTAGAGCTCAAACCTAATCCTAAAACTGATTTGTCAAAGATAGCCCAACCACTGTCTGTCTGGCTCACCTGGGCCAGAGAATATGGTTACCTAAAGAAGGAAGGATTTCTCTCTTTTTTTTCCCTCATGGCTGGGCAGCAGATATCTGGTAGCCCCTCACCAGAGCCACCAGGGTGTTGGTGAGGGGGCTGGGACCTCTTTCCCACATGGAATTTTTTCCCCATGATGGAACCCCTCTTATATTGTCCCTTCTTTTGCTTGCTTGGCTGGCCAGCACAGATTTCATAGACACATGTCTATGTTCTCTCATTACTTGTAGCTGGAAATCTCTATAGCTTGTCCTTTCCTCTTAAATAAAGCCTCCCACTAAATCATCCTCTGGTGGTACACTGTCAGCTTGAGCCTACACATGGAAGAAAGTTGAGAGATCAAGTGGTTTTGACTTAAGGAAGAAAAGCAGAAGGAGAGCATCAAAGCAGAGAATGGGAAATTCACATGAGGAACAAATAATAAAAGAGTTACAACCATGGTTACCCTAAGTTTAGGGAAATCACACATATAGAAGGCCCAGAGTTAATAGGAAATACCCATGTGGTAGATCCAGAGTTTAGAAGAAATACCCACATGATAGACTCAGAGCTCAAAGATGAATCATACATGTAATTAAAGTGAGAAACTACCCCTAAGAATGACACAGGTGGAGGACAAATCAGGAAAATGCTCAAAGAACAGAGAAGTTTGTTGGGACTGATTTACTGGCACAGGAAGCCCTTGGGAGGGAAGAGAGGTACAATAAGTCCAGATGGAGGAGATCACAGGGCAGAAAAAGGGCTGAGATCAGCATGGGCAAGCCCCCATGGATTAAAAATGGATTAATTAAAAATAAATATGGATTATTTTTAAATTAAAAATGGATTATTTTATCAGACTCAGGAATTTAAGGGGAAAATATGACTGGTTTGCTAATTCAAGGGGCTGACCCACCTCTGTTGTGTGCTAGGCTACAGAGGCAGTAAGAGGTGATGCAGCCAATGCAGATGAAACTGGATCAGAAATGAGTTCCTTTTTTTTTTTTTTTTTTTGCCAATTTGGGATGACTTCTTCTGATTCCCTCTTTGGGCTCCTGTCCCTAACTAAAACTGCTCAAAAGAAGCTAGCTTTTTCCTTCAATAGTCAGGGAAAAAATGATGGCATCAAAATAGAAGAGAGACTAGTTGGAAAGAAGAAGGAATTCTAGTTGGAAAGAAGAAGTGGAGCTGATTTGTTCAGGGGAAAATGGAAGCATTGGAAGGAGGTTATAATCACGGTATATTGTCTATATTTATTGAAGTTGTCAGTGAAAAGGTTTTTTTAAAAAATACACTATTTTCAAAGAAAAATTTGAGTAAAAGGTATTCTAAAACTGCCTTGTTCTGTCTCTCTCCCTTCTCTTTCTCCATATATTGTATGTGCGTGCATATTTGAAAATGATAATAAAAATCTGACAAACATACACGAGTCAAGTATCCACTCCTTTGACAGGTTAGTTCCACATATGTAGGGAAAAGTCCTCCTTTATCCATATTGTATAAAGTTTATAAAAATCATTTATAGTTAATGGTGAGTTTGATGCTTGGAACTTCTACAGGAATATCTAAACCATGTGGCAGCATAGTTCTCATGGAAAAAGTTCACTGTAGATGAATACAAAGTAGATGCTAAGCTCAAGACAGAAATGTGGTTTGTTCCACAAGGATTACTATGTTGGCAGCTTGATTCTCAATGAAATGGCACAATGAAAGCTTTAGTGGGGTGTTCCTAGGGATCTTGGGGTAGTTTAAATGTGATAGTTTAAATATATGGCCACATTGTCTCATGTGTTTTATTAAAATTGAGCTTGTTACTTCAGTCCCTAGCAATCAGATCCCTACAAGAGGGGGCATGTCACTGGGGACAGATATTGGTTACATTTGAGGGTAGATTTGGGGTTCAGCCCTAAGGTGTGGGGAGATTAGTTTGAGCTCTGAAAGTTCATGCTTGCTTGCTGGTGTTGGTGTTTGCTTGATGCGACAGTAAATTTGGTTCTGGAGAAGTGAGGTGCTGTTATGATAAATCTGACCACGTGAATTTTGGTCTTTTGGGACTCGTGTGCTGGAGGAATGTGAATTGACTTGGTACTTGTGACTGCAGATGTCTCACAGTGTGGTAAGCCAAATTTTATGGGTTTTTCTATTGAGAGCTTGAAAATGTGAAATGCAGAGAGAATTGTGTTTGGAGGCTCGGCTTATGAACTTTCAAAGGGGAAGACAAAGGAACATTGTTGGGACTGAGTTATTGGCACAGAGACTAGTTTTAGATAGCTAAAGCTATAATTGTTAAACAAATTATCAAATTTAAAGGTGGGGCAACTGTTTTGCCTTGAAACAATGGAAATAATGAAATCCATCCAGGAAGGACTCAACAAATAGTCATGAAATTCTCTTGAAAGCAGATGACATAAAGGAAGAATTCTACGCTGCTCTTCAAGGTCACGCTTTATTTCCTCCCTAGACTAACAAATTGGCTGTCCTGCTACATATCTGGTGATCATTTTGGAAGCATGAAAACTGCATGAAAGTAGGTCATAAATTACACACATTTTCAGGGGCCACTGCTGAGATACGGCATATGAAGCAGGGTGATTTCCCTATGTAGAGACCAGTGAAGCCATTGTGTGGAGTTCCAGAAGCCATTGCCCAGGTGCAGAATGGAAACAGGATTTGAATATACTTTGTATTAAAGGTCAAAAGGGCCGTTTTATGGAGCTGAAGATAGACTATGGTTTGCTGTGAAGACAAGAAGATGTATTAGATGTCCAACGGCTGCACAATGGCTGTACAACAGTTACCATGTAGCCCTATTGGCTTAGGACGAAAGTTTCCCTGGGCTTCTTACCAGGAGGGTGGGATTGGAAATCCAGAGACTGTCATCAATGGTTATGCATGTTAGACTTGAACTACAGGTGTTTACCTGATGGTTATTATTTTGTATGGGTCAGTCTCTCTTTGTAATGCCGTTTTGAAATGCAAATGTTTACTTTGTGCCATTATCTGTTGGAAGTTAATAACTCTTCTGATTTTTATAGAACTCACAGTTAAGAGATAGTCTTACATCTCAGATGAGACTTGGGACTTTGGAACAATCTTAAAGTTGGTAAAGGTGATAAGGACTTTTGAAGATGGACTGAATGAAATTTGCGTTGTGAGATAATAATATTCTCCTATTCTGAGTGCTTGACTACATTCTTCTATGGCCTTCCTGTGTCTGCATTTTTTACCTTCACATATAAGTGAACATCCACCTACGGTTGTTACCTTTGTATATGTAAAGTAAGAATGGAACTTCAGTTCTGTCTTTATGGAGCTTAAATCACTCCAATACCATATACTGAAATTCTGCAATGCTCCTTTGTCATAGTTCAGTTACTATCCTAGTGCTATGTTTTATGTTTTTTGTTTTGTTTTGTTTTTTATTATTGTTTTTTTACTATCACATTATTTTAAATTGTTAGGGTCCTTCAGTTTTGGGGGGGGTTTGTTCTTGTTTTTGCTTTTGTTTTTGTTTTTGGTACAGCAAGTCCTCCCGTTTTTATGCAAGATTACTTTCGATTACTGGCCTTTTGTACTTTTACATAATATTTTGGAGCTAGTTATGGTAGAATATACATGCCTATAATCTCTGAATTTAGATGGTAGAGACAGGACAATGGTGAGTTCAAGGCCAGCCTGTAATATGTAGTGACACTGTTTCTTAAAAATAAACAAAAAAATCAACAATGAATTTTTGAAACAGTTTATCATGCTCCCTTAAAAATATTCTCAGCTGGGATTATGATTGGTTTAATCCCAGTACTCAGGAGTCAGAGGTAGGAAGATCAACATGAGTTCAAGGCTACCCTAAGACTATATAGTGAATTCCATATCAGTCTGGTTTAGAGTGAGTGAGACCCTACCTTGAAAAGACAAATAAATTCTGAGATTTCAAATAAACAATCTAATGATGCAACTTAAGGTGTTAGAAAAAGAACAAGATGCCAATTCCAAACTTCAGAAATGCCAAGAAATAGTTAAGATTGCCGAGGAAATTAATGAGATACCAAAAATAACAATACGCAAAATCAACCAAAAAGTTGGTTCTTTGAAAAAGTTAACAAGATTGATAAATTAATATCCAAAATAATAAAACAAAAGAGGAAGAAGGCACAATAAATAAATTATAGAGGAAAAAGGAGATATTACAATAGACCCCAACAAAATTTAGAAGTTCATTAGAAAATATTATGATGTTTGAAATCCTAGATAAAATATAAAAACTTCTAAATGCATATGAACTACCATGACTAAAGCTAGAGGATATAAATCATTTAAATAGACCCATAGGGAACAATGAGATTGAAGCAGTATTTAAAGGTCTCCTCACAAATAAAGCCCAGGAGCAGATAGATCTATGACTAAATTCTATCAAATTTCCATAGAAGTTTTAATACCAAACTGTTTCACAACATTGAGAGGAAAGGAGTATTGCCCAACTCATTCTATGAAGCCAGTATTATCCTGCTATCAAAACTAAATAAAGATACAACGAAAAAGAGAAAACTACAGACCAATTTCCCTGATGAACACAGAGAAAAAAATCAAAACAAAATACTTGCAAAATTGGGAATAAATAAAATGTACATTATGATTAAGTAGGCTCCATATCAGGAATATAAAGTTGGTTCAACATATGCAAGTAAACATAATTCACCATATAAATAAACTTAGATAGAAATCACATGATCATCTCTATAGATGCAGAAAAGACATTTGACAAAATTCAACATGTCTTCATGATAAAAGTTATGGAAAAATTAGGAACAAGTAGCACATAACTCAAAATATTAAAGAAATAATAAAATAAAAATAAATAACAAATCTATAGGCAACATTAGGGAAAAATAGAAAGCATCCCTCTAAAATATGGAACAAGACAAAGGTGCCCAGTGTCTCCACTCTTATTCGATATAGTTCTCAAAGTCTTAGCTAGAACAGTAAGATGAGAGAAGGATATAGATGGGAAAATAAAAATCAGAGAGTAAAAAATGAAACTGTCCCTATTTGTAAATTACATGATTCTGTATATAAGTGACCCTACAATCTCTACCATAAAACTCTTAGATTTTAATGAACACTTTCAACAAAGTACCAGGATATAAAATAGCACACAATACTCAGCAGCATTCATATATCCCAACAACATTCCATTTACAATAGCTCTCCCCAAAAATAAAGTACCTAGGAATAAGCTTCACCAAGGATATGAAAGACCTCTATAAAGAAAACATTATGACACTGAAAATAACAATAAAAGAAGATGCCAAACATTGGAGAGACCTTCCATGCTCCTTGATTGGCAGAATTAGTATTGTGGAAATGGCTATATTACCAAAAGTAATCAACAAATTCAATTCAATATCCATTAAAGTTCTAATGAAATTCTTCTCAGAACTATATAAAACAATTCAGCATTTCATATGGAAACACAAAAGTCCATGCATGATCAAAGCAAGCCTAATTATAAAGAACACTGCTGGAAATAACACAAATCCTGATCTAAAATTATACTATAGAGCTATAGTGACAAAGACAGCCCAGTACTGGCACAAAACAAACACATAGTTCAATGGAAGAGAATAAAGACTCTAGGAATAAACTGGCTGATTTCTAACTGAGGAATCAAAATATACACTGGAAAAAACCGCCTATTCCATGAATGGTGTTTGCAAAACTAGATGTCTACCTGCAAAAGAATAATAATTAATTGACATCTCTCATCCTGCACAAGAATCAATTCAAAATGGATCAAAGATCTTTATGTAAAGTCAAACATGCTGGAAATATGAGAGGAAAACAAAGGTAATAAACCTGAAATTATAGGTATATGTTAGAACTTTTTGAAGAGGACTCAAATAGCATAGAAAATAGTCCCAAAAACCAACAAAGAGACTATATGGAGTTACAAAGTTTCTTTTAAGAAAAAGGGTCTTGACAGCAAGGGAAACTACCAATCAAAAAGGAAGCCTACAAAATTGTCAAAGACCTTTGCCTACTATTCCTCTAAAAGGGGGATTGATGGGTTGATACCTAGAATATACAAAGAACTGCAAAATTTAAACACCAAAAATGCCAATTGCCAATCAACAACATGGATTAAAGACATGAACAGATAGTCCTCTAAAGCAAAATCACAAAGACCAACAGGGATTTAGAAAAATGTACAACATTCTGAAGCATCAAAGAAATGTAACTTAAAATCACTTTGAGCCGGGCGTGGTGGCGCACGCCTTTAATCCCAGCACTTGGGAGGCAGAGGTAGGAGGATCACCATGAGTTCAGGGCCACCCTGAGACTACATAGTGAATTCCAGGTCAGCCTGGCCTAGAGAGAGACCCTACCTCAAAAAACAAAATAAAAAAAAATCACGTTGAGATTTTTATCTCACCCTAATCAGAATGTCTGTCATCAAGAAAACTAATAACAACAAATGTTTTTGAGGTTGTAGGGAGGGAAAGGAGAACCTTTATTTACTGTAGTTGGAAGTATAAACTAGTGAATCATCTATGGAAATCAATGTAGAGGTTTCTCCAAAAACGAAATATTAAACTATCATATGACTCCTAGGACTATTTCCAAAGGATTCCATAGCCTACCCCAGAGATACTTGTACATCTATATCCACTGATGCTCTACTCACAGTAACTAGGAAATGGAATCAACCCAGATACCTATCAACCCTTGACTGGATAATGCAATAGACACTGAAATTTTACTCAAATATAAAGAAAAATGAGTTATGAAGTTTGCAGGAAGATAGATGAAATTGGAAAAAATACTAGGCAATGCAATCCCAGAAAAACCAAAATCACATATTTTCTCATATCCTATGTATGTATGTAAACATACATATATGAGACTGAGTATGGACTATGTATGAGTCAAGATAGGAGACGATGAGAGAGGAACAAGAGGTGATGAGAAGAGGGAAAAGGACATAAAGAAACATGTAGTATGAGGGCTGGAGAGATGGTTCAGCGGTTAAGGCACTTGCCTCCAGTGCCTAAGGCCCCGGGTTCAATTCCCCAGGACCCACATAAGCCAGACCCACAAGGTGGTGGGCCTGGTGCGCTCTCTCTTTCTCTCTCTCTCTCTCTCTCTCTCTCTCTCTCTCTCTCTCTCTCTCTCTCTCTCTGCTTGAAAAATGAATAAATAAAATAAAATAAAGAAACATGTAGTATGAATGCAAATAGGAAGCTAAGTTAGGGGAGAGAGAATAAGAGGGAAAGAGAAACAAAAAAAAATGTTTGAAAATGCCAAAGAGTTCAGAGACAGATATACACATAGCCAACTGATTTGCAAGTTACTGGGAAGGAAAGCCACACACTGTATAGTACATGAAAATCCAATATCTATAATAAGTCCAGATCCATATATAAACTCTCATTTACAGTAGACTACATTAGAAATTAAGAGCTTACACACAACCAGCCAGGCAAGACGTGCTCATTGGTGCAATGGTGGCATGATTGTGATGGAGGTAACCAATTGCTCTTTGTTTGAATTTAAAACCCACACCATGGAAGGGAATTCATACCTGGTACTGAAAACCTAATTATAAGAATGTGGTTGGAAAAGTCATGGGTCCTAGGGGGAAGCTTTAACTATTGTTTGTTGTGCCCATCAAAATGGCCCATAAATATTTATTCTTATGTCCATAGATTAGGTCAGAGATGCTTCTTTTTACAGAAGGTGTCACTCATAAGAGTGCTGAGAAGTGACTATTCAGTGTTCATTACTCCATGAGAAATCTCTATCACACTCTTCAAGGCACAAGGAGCACGGTGGAAGAAGTAGCAGAAATAATGTAGGAGCCAGAGAATGGGGTGGAGTGCTTTGAAATGCTGTTTTCCAAGCCTGAAACAGCCATTGCATTTATGACCTGCACAAGACTTGCACTATACTGAACCCATCAACATTATGTCACAGATGATAAAGAGTCAACAACAACAACCAAAGCACATCACCCCCATTCTCTCTGTCTGCCTCTCTAGCTCTGCTTGCAAATAAATAACATTTTTTAAAGCACATCAAAATAGAAGAGGGACAGGCTGGAGAGATTGCTCAGTGGTTAAGGCACTTGTCTCCAGTGCCTAAGGCCCCCCGGTTCAATTCCCCAATACCCACATAGGCCAGACCCACAAGGTGGTGGCCTTGGTGCTCTCTCTCGCTTTATATCTCTCTTCTGTATATCTCTGCTTGAAAATGAATAAATAAAATATTTTTAAAAATAGAAGAGGGACTAGCTGGAAAGAAGAAAGGTTTCAGTGGATGGTGGGCAAGAGAAAAGGAGAAAAAGAAGGTTAACAGGATGTGATAATGATCAAAATACATCAGTATACACATGGAAACAAAAAATAAGAAAGTTAAAAAGATAAACAATATTTTTTTCAATTGATGGATATTCTATATCTTTAATGTTTCTTAATAACATTTTCTAATTTCCTTGTCATTTATGATGTGTTATGAGGCACATCTGTCTAGTAGAGTCAATCCTAAAGGTGCATTTCCCAAAAAGAGATGATGTCAAACACATTATTTTATATCACTACATTAAAGCAAATTTTATCAATATGGAAAATTATTTTGAAAGACTCACAGAGGAATTTCTTTCTCTATGGCATCACACTTTGGGGTAAGATGAAGTTATGCCTTTGTTTTAGTGACCAAATATGGCTGTTGAATTCACTGTTTTAAAAAAATATTCTATTTATTTAATTATTTGCAAGCAGAGAGAAACAGACAGACGAGGGGAAAGAGAGAGAGAAAGAATGGGCACACCAGGGCCTCTAGCCACTACAAATGAACTCCAGATGCATGTGCCACTTTGTTCATCTGGCTTCATGTGGGAATTAAGGAATCAAACCCAGGTTGTTAGGCTTTAAACACAAGTAATTGCCTTAAATGCTGAGTCATCTCTCCATCCCCTTATTTCACTTTTATTTCCCAATACTAACTGCATGAAGTGTGCATATGCACTGCTACACTCCTGCTTGTGTGTGACTTATCCCAGGAGTGCTTTTTATATGCAATACCATGTGTGGGAACAAATACAGATACATAGGTATTCTGTTGATAATGTTGAGGTCTCAATATGCATGCCTTAATAACAACATTTAAAATAATCAAAATTTTAAAAATGGATTTCATCAATGCGAAGAGTGTGGTGGAGGTCGGCTCCATGAAGGACAGAAGATTTTGTTGATCCTTTCATCCCTTCTCCACCTAAAAGCCTAATAAAATGGTTTGGCCACTAAAAAAAAAAAAAAGAAGAACAAACTGAAAAACTATTTTACAGTAAATATAGCCAAATTTGTAGGTTTGCAGTTGGTTGTTTTTAATTCATACATGGATTCAGATCATTTGTTCCTTTTCTCTAAAGCCACTTGCATGAAACCTATTATCATTAGAATCCCATTAATTTCAAGGTGTTGGATAATGACATGAAGAAATAACAAAAGGGGCCTTTGTTCACAGCAGTTAGGGAAAATATAGTTGAACACTGGGCTCAACTTCTTGGTCTGAACTAGGCCTCTTATGGTTAGGTTTTGTTGTTAACTTGATCTTTTTAATTATCTTGGGTGGGTCTCTGAGGATGTTTACAGGAAGGCAGCCTCTCAGCAAGGGGCAGGATGTAAAGAAGCTCAAAGAAACTGGAAGTAAACATCCTTTCCTTTGTGGGTAGTGCAGGAAGGAAATTCCAGAGACTCAGGAAGCCATTAAGTCTGGGGAAAAGTTGTAAGGCCCCACCCTAAGGCTATATAAAGGGGAAGAAATTCTCTCCTTGGCCCTCCCGCCAGTTTGCTGTTGTGTGTGTGTGTATGGTGTAGGTGATGGGTTTTTATCTCTGCTTGGACCTGTGAAAGAAGGCCAGCCTCTTTCGCTTTTACCGAACTTTCCCTCAATCTATAGTTTCAATAAATACTTTCCTCCCTCAAATTGTGCTTAGTTTGAAGATTCATCCCAGCGGCATGTGGCTGACTAAGACAGATTTGGTACTAGGTGAGGGGTAATTCTCTGAGATGAATCTGACCATGTGTATTTTGATCTCCTGGAACTTGTATGCTGGAGGAATGGACATGAATTTACTTGCAACTGAAGATGCCTTCCACAGTGGTAAGCCAACTTTTATAGACTATTCTGGTAAGAATTTAGAAATGCTCAGCACAGACAGAATTGCATTTGGAGGCTTGGCTTGTGAATGTTCTACGGGAAGGAGAGACTGCAGAAAACCTTAATAGAAGTGTGTGCCTAGATCAAGGGGTAGATGCATCCTACTGCCCATGCCAAGCGAGTTTGACCAAGGTTAAATTTAAGTAATGGACTGTGTGCTTTGCTATGGATATGGGACTGAGAATTTAAGATTTGAAGTTAGAAAAACCTCAAAGCAAGTTTAATTTACTGGCAGAGACTGACTTTTGATTATGCCTCAACTGCTTTACATTGAAACAATGGAGAGATGCCTGAGGTGTTTCCACCCAAGAAGGACAGAAAGATGGACTGTGAAAACTCTTTGGAAAGGAAATCGCTGAAAGAAAGGAATCTGCTCTTCAAAGTCACGTCTATTTTGTCCCTGAATTGACAACATGGCTGTGTCCTGCATAACTGGTATTGCTTTTGGAAGCATGAGGAATGCATGCATGAAGTGGGTCATGAAGTGCACACAGTTCCAGGAGCCACTGCTGAGATGTGGTATTTGGAACAGGGCCTGAAGTCCCTGATTGGCAAGTGAAGCCATTGGAAGGTGGACCGTGGTTTGCAATGGAGACCCAAAGACGTTTTGGACATACCAGGACTTTGCAAGGGCTACCATGGAGTGCTGTTGGCTTTGGATGGAAGTTTCCCCAGGTACTCAGCCAAGCTGGAGGAACAGAATCGGAAAATCTAGAGACTGTCAGTCACTGATTGTGCTATGGGACTTAAACTGCAGATGTGGATGTTTCCTGATGTTTAAGTTTGCATTGGTCTAGTCTTTCCTTATATGCCTCACTGAAGTTGGAAATGTTTACTCTGTGACATTATATGTAACTTGTTTTGATTTATAGAACTCTAAATTAAGGGATCTTGCCTTGTGTGGGGGGAGATTATACATTTCCAGTTGTACATGAGAGAGTTATATGTTAGGCGGAATTATGATCTTGTTACTGTCTTCATTTAGGAATTAAGCATGATGTAAGGAGATATGGTTTGATGTCAGGTTGACAAAGGGTGGACTTGTGATGGTTAGGTTTTGTTGTCAACTTAATCTTTTTAATTATCTTGGGTGGGTCTCTGAGGATATTTACAGGAAGGCAGCCTCTCAGCAAGAGGCAAGATGTAAAGAAGCTCAAAGAAGCTAGAAGTGAGCATCCTTTCCTTTGTGGGTAGTGCAGGAAGGAAATTCCATAGACTGAGGAAGCTATTTAGTCTGGTAAAGGGTTGTAAGGTCCCACCCTAAGGTTATATAAGGGGGAAGAAATTCTCTCCTTAGCCCTCCTGCCAGTTTGCTGTTGTGTGTGTGTGTGGTGTAGGTGATGGGTTTTTCTCTCTGCTTGGACCTGTGAAAGAGGGCCAGCCTCTTTTGCTGTTACAGAACATCCCCTCAATCTGTAGTTTCAATAAATGCTTTCCTCCCCCAAATTGTGCCTAGTTTGAAGATTCATCCCAGCGGCAAGTGACTGACTACAATAAGGCCCAAATGCATTATGTGTCTCCAAGTAAAGGTGTAAGATTGAGCCTTTCCAGACTAATATGTGGTTTTGGACACTGTATCCTAAACTAATAATTCATAAGCAATTTTATCTGTAAGTCATATCAGCAGAGCCACGATGATAAAGACATTATCTGCCCATTCCCAATTTCCATCAGAAAAGTACTGATGGAATTCCAGATTTGCTCTCACAAGACAGAAAGAAAACATAAATATTTGTTTCATGACACATCATCAGACTTCTCTATTCATCATAACCATACCTGAAGAAGATTGCCTCACAGTTTACTAACAAATATTCAAATGGTTACAACACTGAAGGATCCATCTTGAAAATGCAAACTAAGTCTGAATAGTTGATTACATCAGCCTAAATATAATCAAATATACAGAAAATGAAATGTTTTCTTTTTAAAAACTGCAATCTATTATCTAACTGTTGACTTTTAAAATAGTATTTCCATAATCAACTACAGATAAATAAAATTGGTTTTTATCATTTTTTAAGTATGCATGTTGCTAAAACTCCATCAAAGTCTTAAGTAGCTTACAAGCTGCTTGTTCAAATTTGATGGATTTTTTTTGTACTTCATAGTTATTTGCCTTAATGATAAATGAACTCAATAACCCTACAGAGTGCCAAAAGGAGAATTGTTTCCAAATGTTTAATGGCTTCCTTTTAAGGAACATGACACAAATGACCAGGAGGAGGGATACAAGGACCTCTCTGGATGCATCCAGGAAATCATACCCACGTTGCCCATGTTGTAAAATAAGAGCATTGTAATGTAGCCATGTGTGGGCTACAGCCCTCAGAAATACCCATGTGGTTATGTAAGCTGCTTGCTCCTAATTTCCCCTAAAATCTAAATGACTGCTTTCACAGGGAAACATATATATTTTTTCATGATATATATATATATAAATTCTGGGAACCACAAATGAGAAAAAACATACAATATTTGTCTTTCTAAGATTGGCTTAATTTACTCAATATGTTTTTTTTTCCAGTTGCATCCATTTTCTTGGATAAAAATGACATAACTTCATTTTTCTTTATGGCTAAAAAAAAATCTCATATAT
>PVHP010023138.1:0-26938 GCA_004024765.1 Zapus hudsonius
TTCCTGTTGGAGAGGATCTCGCTGCAGGTCGCCCTGGCCTCTTAACTGAAAACCCCTCTCCCTGGGTCTCGGGGTGCTGCGATTGCAGTTGGGCACCATTGGCGCCCAGTTTAAATCTGAGGCTTTAGAGTGAATTATGAACACAACAAAGTTATTGTATGCCTGCAAAGCCTAACGCTCCGGGTTCGATTCCCCAGCATGCACATAAAGCCTGATGCGTGCACCACTCGGGAAAGCTGAGAGTTAAGGAGAGATCTGTATTTTAGGTGGAGTGGGGTTAATAATACCAAAGGACACTTTTTTTTGGGGGGGGGGAGGGTGGTTTCAAGATAGGGTCTTGCTCTAGCCTAGGCTGACCTGGAATTCACTATATAGTCTCAGGGTGGCCTTGAACTCATGGCCATCCTCCTACCTCTGCCTCCTGAGGGCTAGGATTAAAATCATGCACCCCCACCACCTGCTACAGAGAGAGAATGGACGCTCTAGGGCCTCCAGCCACTGCGAACAGATGCACAGACTCCAGATGCACGGCCACTTTGTGCATCTGGCTTTCCCTGGGTAGCGGGGAATCGAACTCCCGGTCCTTAGGCTTTAGAGGCAAGCCCTTAAGCACTGAGCCATCTCTCCAGCCCCCAAAGTATGCTTTCATCTGTTCAGAATTGCAAATATTGAATGCAGCATTTTGACTCTTCTTTCTTTACTCCAAAGATGTCCTGTTACAATCCAGAACAGCTGGCTTTTCATCCGATGAAGATGAGCCCTGTCCCTCCTCAGAAATCCAGGGGGAGGGGAGGCCATCCCCTGACTGCTGCAGCTCACAGGGAGAAAGAGAAGCTCCAGCAGTAGGTTGGTTATCCTTGGCCCTCCCACCACTCCCTTCCCCCTTCCCTTTCTCCTTCCCTTCCTTGTTGGTTTCTCTCTTTTATTGCTCATACCTTCCTATCTGCCCTTTGGTCCTTCCTGACCGGGTCTATGCTGTAGCTCGGGCTGGCCTGGAATTTACTGTGTAGCCCAAGCTCATCCTAAACTCTCAGATTATAATATGTATCACCATGCCCTGTTCCAACACAAGTGTTTTTTGGACCAGTGATTCTTACTGTTGATAAAATAATAAAAGGTATGGAGGGAATAGGCCATTACTTCTGATGGCCACATTTCCAGAATTGCTTGCTCCTTTGCATACATAATGTGTCCAATATCAGACCGCTTGTAAGAGGCATAGTTTGGGTCCAGACCTTGGCTTCTGAGTCTGTTCTTGCCCCATGCTGTGCTTGGTGAGTCACCCGTTAAGTGAAGGACAGTGTTGTAGTCAACTTGCTCTGTTGCTGCGCAGAAAGAACCCAAACCAAAGCGGCTTGTGGAGGAATGGGTTTATTTGGCTTACAGACTCGAGGGGAGACTCCATCCTGTCAGGGAAAACGATGGCATGAGCAGAGGGTGGACATCACCTCCGCCACAGCACTGCAAACAGCGGCAGGAAGGTGTGCCAAACACTGGCAAGGGGAAGCTGGCTTATAACCCCATAAGCCCGCCCCCGACAACACAGCTCCAGCGAGTTTGTAAAACCCAAACTGCCATCAGCTGAGGATTGTTCAATCAGAATACAGTCATTTGTTTGTGGGGGACACCTGCATCAAACCATGACAGATGGTAAGAGCTGGTGAGGATTTGGCTGGTGCCAGGTGCCTATCTGAAACTCATATTGGCTGTGGGTGGCATGACTGACCACTATTTGGGGGGTAGGAGTGTTTTGTTATATTTTGCTTTTCAAGGTAGGGTCTCACTCTAGCCCAGGCTAACCTGGAATTCACTATGTAGTCTCAGGCTGGCCTCAAATTTACAGTGGTAATCCTACCTCAGCCTCCCCAGTGCTGGGATTAAAGGCGTGCCCACCACGTCTGGTACTTCTGGGGGTTTTTTGTTTTTAGAGAAACTAATATAGTTCACATGTCAGCAAATCACTCACCTTTGGGCCATATCTAGCCCAACACCTTTTTTTGGTTGGTTGGTGGGTTTATCAAGGTAGGGTCTCGCTCTAGCCCAGGAAGACCTGGAATTTACTCTGTAGTCCCAGGCAGGCCTTGAACTCACAGCGATGCATCACCACACCCAGATAGCATCAGAGTTGAAAAGTTGGCATAGACCTGGCCTTATGCCCCATGAAGTGAAAATGTTTATCTGGCCCTTCACTCATTGTATCAACATAATTTTTAAACTGTATTGTGTGTATATACTTGTCTTGAGACAGTCTTAACTCTAGTCCAGGTTGGCCTTGAACTCACAATGATCCTCCTGTTTCAATCTCCCATGAGCCACCATGCCCAGCTTCCAATATATTCTAAAGGGCTTGGGCTGGAGAGATGGCGCAGCAGTTAAGGCGCATGTCTGTAACACCTAAGGACCTGAGTTCGATTCCCCAATACCCACATAAAGCTAGATACACAAGGTGGCTTCAGGAGTTCCTTTGCAGTGGTCACATACCTGTAATCCCAGAACCCAGGAGGGTGAAGCACAAGGCGTGTGAGCTCCAGTCCAGTCTGGAATAAGAAAGGAGACCTTGAAAACATGGATGGATAGTTTCTATAAAGAAAGCAAATGATTTGCTTAGCATGATTGATTTGTCACTGAAAACTTACTGGTTTCTAGGGTGTTGTGTATTTAAAATTTATTGATTTATTTGCAAGGAGGGGGGTGTTGGGCATGCCAGGGCCTCTTGCCCCAACAAATGATCTCCAAATGTATCTGCCATCTTCTGCATCTGGCTTGGGTGGGTCCTTAGGCTTTTCAAGCAAGTGCATCGACTGCTAAGCCATCTCTCCAGTTCCACTGTTGTGGATTTCTGCATGATTGACTTGCCTGCTGTTTGTTATTTCCCCTAGGGCTCAGGTCAGTAGGTCTGATTTCCGTTTATCTCATTTTATGTCTGTGTTAAACATGGGAGCAGCTCCTACATTCCATTTGGCCATGGCATGTTTGCTTTTATTCCTCCAAAAAATTGAGATCGCCAGTGCTGGAGAGATGCTCAGTTGTTAATGGTGCTTGCTCTGCAAGCCTGCCAATCAAAGGTCAGATCCCTAGCATGTACGTAAAGCCAGATACAAAGTGTTCCATGCATCTGTAGTGCCAGTGTGTACATGGCAGTGGGCAAAGCCGGGGGAACCCTGAAGCTCTCGTGCCAGCTAGCAAGGCCTTCTCAGTGACAAACAAGAGACACCCTGTCCCTGTCTCAAGGGAGAAAGACAGGCCTGAGACTTAGAGGTGTCCTCTTGACCACACACACACACACACACACACACACACACAAAAAAACATTGGAGATCACAGCTGGGAGTCCAGATGGGAAGGTGTTTTCTTGGCATGCACAAAACTCCAGATTTGATCCCCAGTGCTGCATAAACTAGGTGTAGTGTCCCATGCTTTAATGTGTGCCTCTAACACCTGGCAGGTGGAGGAAGATCAGAGTGTCAAAGTTGTCGTTAGGAACATTTAGAGTTCAAGGTCAGTCTAGGTTGTGTGAGACTATCCCAAGAACAAACAAAAAATGGTATCAATATGTGAGACACAGGACAACATTTTACTTGTACCTCAGAGACTAACATATCTTTTTAATGTTTTTTGTTTGTTTTGTCTTGAGGTAGGGTCTCGCTCTAGCCCAGGCTGACCTGGAATTCGCTGTTGTCTCGTGCTGGCCTTGAACTCACAGCACTCTTACCTCTGCCTCCTGAGTGCTGGGACTAAAGGCGTGGGCTGCAATACCCAGCTTCCTTTTAATGTTTGGGTGCTTGAAATGGTAAAAGTTTCTCTTGTCACTGTCTTTACTCTGTTAATTTTATTTTTTAAATACTTGTATTTATTATATTTATTTGAGACTGTATGGTTGTGCCAAGTCCTCTTGCCTGTGTACAGACTTCAGGGGCATGTGCCACTTTGTACAACTAGCTTTAGGGTACTGGGGACTCTCAAACCTAGGCCAGCAGGCTTTGCAAGCAAGCGCCTTTAATCACTGAGCCATATCCCCAGCCCTCTGCTAATTTTACTAAGAAACCACCAGAGGGCCTGGGGAGGTGCCGCACCCACATTCCTGCCCTGGCCCCCCATGTCCAGAAGTGAGAAGCAGCAGCACCTGACAGACTGGTACCAGCACACTTCCCTATTTGTCGATTGGCCTCATTCCTCACAAGTTACATTTTCTCTCTACCAAGTTCACTTTCTTCTTCCCTGATGCAGACTGGAAACGATTGATTACAGTTGTATGCACATATCACAAAACCGTTTCCATTGCCCTCCTCTTTGTTTCTCCCAGTTGAGATTCCTGATGCAGCTTTTATTCAGGCAGCCCGCAGAAAACGGGAGCTGGCCAGGGCCCACGGTGACTTCATTTCCTTGGATGTGAACTGTAGCTCTACCGCCTGTGATAGGAAGAGAAGCAGCGAGGAGGACCCTGAGAGTGAGCCTGATGACTCTGAGAAGAGAATACCATTTACTCGGAAGCCTCAGACACTGAGGCAAAGGATGGCTGAAGAAATGAGTATGTGTTTATTTACTAGTTTATAAAGATTAAGTCGTTTTCATCAGAGTATATTGTGATACAGCTGCTCGAAAAATGTGACCTGGCTGGGTGTGGTGGCTCCTGCCAGTCAGGAAGCTCAGGGAGGAAGATGACAAGTTAAAGGCCATCCTCAGAAGTGTGAATATTGAAATCTTCTCTGCTATAAGAAACAATTGCCTCTGACAGCAGTGCCCAAGTCCCAAAGGACTCTTCCCACTTCTCCTTTTTGATATACACCCTTGCCAAAGATTTTATTTCTTCAAATAAGTTTTTTTTTTTTTTTCAGAACGAGACTGGTTCCTTATATTTGGAAATTATTTCATTTGCTTTGTTTTTCTGAGACAGAATTTCATCCTAAGTTGGCCTCCACCTCACTGTGTAGCCAGGATGACCTTGAACTTCTGCTCCTTCTACTCTGCCCCAGCACATCTGGTTTATGTAGTGCTGAAGGTGATTGCTAGCAGGGTTTCTTGCATGCAAGGCAAGCCCTCTAAGAACTCTACTGGGATATGCCCTCAGCTCCATGTTCAGATTCTTAGGAATTAGGATCTTGGATAAGAAAAACCAGACATTTTGTACTCGTTCTCAGTCTTTTCCACATGGGAAAATGGAGGAGCTCAGTGGTGAGGGTACAGGCTCTGGATCAGATCACTGGACTTCAGTCACGTTTGAGCGGAGTCTTCTGACGGGCTATTTAACCTTCTGGTGTGGTCTTCTCATTTTACAAATGGCCAATAATGGTTCTTTCTATCCATGTTATAAAGAATAAGAACATGTAAAGGGCTACTATCTTCCCTGATGAAAACAGTGGAAGATACTGATTATCGCATTTTTTTTCTGTAGCAAACAGAAGTGAAGAAACAAGTGAAGAGAGTCAGGAAGATGAGAATCAAGATATTTGGGAACAACAGCAAATGAGGAAAGCAATTAAACTCATAGAGGTATAGTTTTTAATTTGTGTGTTTGTGTGTGTGTGTGTGTGTGTGTGTGTGTGTGTGTGTGTAGAGGTCAGAGGACTTTTGGGTCTGGCCATCCCACCTCCCTTGATGCAGTGCCTTCTCTGTGTCTCCTTCCCGGGAGGCACTTGTCTCTGCACTCCAGGCTCACCCAGATTCTCTAGGGTGACCTCGTCTCAGGAGCCTTTCCTTAGGTGCAAACACAAAGACCCTCTTTCCAGTGGGACAGTTCATATGTTGAGTGTGTGTACCTTTTGGAAGGCCAGCATTCG
The DNA here is from genome assembly GCA_004024765.1 of Zapus hudsonius. Taxonomy (NCBI): domain Eukaryota; kingdom Metazoa; phylum Chordata; class Mammalia; order Rodentia; family Dipodidae; genus Zapus; species Zapus hudsonius. The sequence goes on from PVHP010023138.1 coordinate 5,778, forward strand.
GTCTTCTCTACAATACAGAGCCAACTACTCTGACAAGACCTGTCCTCTGACTGCTCTGGTCCAGTATTAAGGTGCTGGCGGATCTGCACTCTTACTGGAAGCTGCAGAAAAAAAAAATCTATTTTGTGGATATTCTTTAGCTTGTGGCCATGTTTCTCCTCCATCTTCGTTTTTGCCTCTTTTTTGAGGACATGGGCAACTCATTCAGGCCCTTTCTGTGTCATCAAACTGCTCTCAGCCCTTTCTCCCTTCCATCATTGGCCGTATAGATAGAAGTGGAGTGTTTGTGGGGAGGGTCTCCATTAGCAGCAATTTACAGTGAGGGCACAGTCTGTAGGAGGGAGCTAATGAAAACCATTGCAGTGAGCTCATGCAGCTTGGTGCCCAAACTCTCTGCAGCTCCTGAGGTGGTCACTTTCATAGGACAGTGGGCGAATGGGGAGATTTGGGAAAGCCCCTCAGAAGTGGTAAGTCTTTAAATAAGTCATTGAAAGGTGTGCACATTGAGGGGACTTGAACTGAAGGTGTTACCAGTGTTGGGGATTTGCAGGTCCCTTGATGAAAATTGAGATGAGGAATGATGCTTTGCGGAAGACAGAAAAACTTCAGCCAGTGAGTTAGCTGAGCACTGTGGTCCTCTGTAAACTTCAGACAGTGAATTAGCTGAGTACTGGTCCACTGTCTGAAGTAATGGTTCTCCAGAGCCTGTCAGGCATCCGAATCCTGGTGGCAGGGAGCTGTAATTAGCTAGGCACACTTGTGTGAAGCATTTATGTTGTGAGTTAGAATGGTAAAATTTGCTTCATTTGTATGAATTTGAAGTTCTAAAATCCACTCAAGATGGTAAAACATTGTGATCCTGAACCTGCAAATGCATGGATGGAATGTTTAGTAACAAGGACTTTTGTTTACTAAATAATGAGATGTTTGCTATGATAAATGAGATTTTTTTTTTAAAGATAAATTTTCATGTCATTTTTAGGGAAGGGATATCAACCTTTCCCACAGCACTGAATCACAAGCAATGAAGAAGTTTAACACTTGCATTTCATTTCCACCAGTAAATTTAGAAATGATAAAGAAGCAGTTAAATACTAGGTAAGTGATTTGTTTCAAACTTTACATTTGTTCTCAAAATTGAATAGTAACAAAGCACTACTTTTACTAAGCACTTAAGCAAGTGTCTGGAAAAATAACATTTCTTATGTTAGCATACTAACATAATTGATCTTTTTTTTTTCCTTTCTGTCTTTATAATAGATGCACATTACATGGCTAAAATCAGTCAATGTAAAAAATCTCTTTTCACTTAATGTGGTTATAGGCATTTTTCTACACTGGGATTTTTGTTGTTGTTAAATTTGGTTTGGTTTCTGTGTTTTGTCTTATTTTCTGAGGTACATATCTTCCTGAGTAGCCCAGGCTGGCTTCAAACTTGTTGTTCATTTTTATATTTATTCACACTTATACTTAAAGATTAGTATAAAGATGTTTGTGTGTAACCACAATGTTAATCATGATCATTACAGGTAAATTGAATGGTTTCCACCAACCATTTTTTAAGTAACTTTCTATACTTTCAAGTTCTTATAAGAAATTTCTTTCTTGTATAAGAAAAAATAGCTTTACAGTAAGCACAAACTGACTTGTCTGTATAAACCTTTTTTGTTAAGGTTTAAATAATTTTTATTTCAGCAGCACCAAAATAATAATTAGTAGCATAGTATTTTCTTTTTAGTCTTAATTTTACTATAACTTTTTTAAACAGGGAAATTTCATGTATTAATATATTACTAATAGGTTGTATTCCCCACCCCCATTCCTCTGAGGGACCCCTTCAGTGGACTATCAGTAGCCTCTGTGGTGTCCCAGTAGTGAATTCCTAAAGGAAGAACAGTGCCTCCCAGTGTACCTTCCCACATTGTGGCTCTTACATTCTCTCTGCCTCCTCTTCTGCAGTGTTCCCTGAGTCTCCCTTATCCCCCACTCTGCCCAAAGACCCTTCCTCACCCTATGTTCTACCCTTATACTTGCCTGTTTAGAATAGTGTAGTGTAGTGTTTTGTTTAGTGTCCTTTGTAGTTTAGGTGTAATGGACATACTGTTAATCCCACCACTTGGGAGGCAGAGGTAAAAGGATTGTTGTGAGTGCTAAACCAGCCTGGGATTACAGAGTGAGTTCTAGGTCAGCCTGGGCTAGCATGTGACCCTGCCTGGAAAAGCAAAAACAAAACTAGTCTATAACTTGGGCGTAGGACACAGCACTTGAGAGGTTAAGGCAGGAGTATCATTGGGCTACATGAGAACCTGCCTGAAAATAGGAGTACATCCATCCATCGATCCACCCATACTAACTGCAACTAGCTATAATTAGCTTCTGCCTCTCAAAACCTTTCAATGTCTTTTTTTTTCCTTTCTCCTTTGAAATCTACTAGTTCTGTCCTTGACTTAGTAATAAACACAGGTTTATGTGGTGTCGCAGTCAGCCACATGCCACTGGGATGAATCTTCAAACCAGGCACAGTTTATGGGAGGAAAGTATTTGTTTAAACTACAGATTGAGGGGAAGTTCCGTAATACCGAAAGAGGTTGGCCCTCTTTCATAGGTCCAAGCAGAGAGAGAAAACCATCACCAACACGGCACACAAACACAGAACAGGGAACAGGGAGGAGGGCCAAGGAGAGAATTTCTTCCCCTTTATTTATAGCCTTAGGGTGGAGTCTTACAACCCTTCCCCAGACTTAATGGCTTCCTGAGTCTCTGGAATTTCCTTCCTGCACTGCCCACACAGGAAAGGATGCTTACTTCTAGCTTCTTTGAGCTTCTTTACATCCTGCCCCTCTCTGAGAGGCTGCCTTCCTGTAAACTTCTTTAGAGACCCACCCAAGATAATTTTAAAAGATCCAAGTTGACAACAAAACCTAACCATCACATGTGGTAATCACTTTCCTGGATAGTCTTTGATTTTTAAAAAAATATGTATTGATTTGAGAGTGGTAGGGAAAGAAAAAGAATGAATGAATGTACCAGGGTCTCTTGAGAACTAACTGCAGACACATGGGACAGTTGTGCATCTGGCTTTATGTGGGTACTGGGGAATTGACCCTGTGCCAGCAGGCTTTGCAAGCAAACGTCTTTGACCACTGAGCCATCTTCCCAGTTGAAACCTTTTTTTGTTTGTTTCACTAGGGTTTCACTCTAGGTCAGGCTGACCTGGAACTCACTCTGTAGCCCCAGGCTGGCAACTAAAGGCAATCCTCCTACCTCTGTGTCTCCCGAGATGAGCTCCACCAAGTCCCACTTTGAAAACATCTTCGTTTGATTGCTGCTTTAGAAGAAAAGGTTTGAAAACTAAGCCATTTGTTTATTGCTTAGGTTAGCATTAATACAGGATACTCACCGCTCGCACCAGAGAGAATATGAAAAATACGTGCAAGATATCGAGAACTCCAAGACTACAATCCAGAACCTGGAGAGTTCCTCAGACCAAGCTCGAAGTCATACATTCTATAAAAGCATGAAAGTTTATGTGGAAAATGTAATCGACTGTCTTAATGAAAAGGTACAGACAGTTATTTCTAGGGGGTATAACACAATGTAGTGGTTTTCTTACTCATCTTTGAATTGCGCTGTTAAGATCTTATCCACCCACACAGTGATGTGCCCATGACTGCAGCTGAGGAAGGGGCTGGGGACCCATTTCTGTATCACAACTCTCCTTGGTCAGATATTCATTCTGTGAGTTCTTTTCCATCCTAAGCTTGATCTCTGGACCTGGCACATACTGGGCAAGCACTGTGCCACGAAGCTGCATCCGGCCCCATTCTTGCGTTTCCACATTGCACCAAATTCTTGAAGCCCGTGGAAGTCAGCTGCTCTTTTGTATCCTCTTCTCCTGTCTAAAAGACGAAAGCTTCCTCTCACCTCCTGTCTTCCATGTCCCTGCTCCTCCCCCACCCCACTGGCTTCTTTGTGTCATCTTTGTAGCTGGCGGTACAGAGAGGTGATTTTCTGGGTTCCATGTTAAAAGTGTAGACCTGCTGGCAGTGCTTAGTAAGCAGTGTGCTATGGGAGACTATTCAAAACTGAGCACCTGCAAAGGACAGCAGATGACATGTCATGCTTTTCCTAGTTCATTACTGACAGCTGCAAATGTTACTCATGTCTGTATTTCAGATCGTCACCATCCAGGAGCTAGAATCAGCCATGCATGCCCTCCTTTCAAAGCAAGCCATGATGCTTTTGAAACGCAGGCAAGAGGAATTAAAACACGAATCAGCTTATTTACAACAGCTATCACGTTAGTGCTTTTGATGTTCATATACAATTTATTAAGCTAAACTACCATCTGGAGAATAGTATTTTTATTCCTGAATTTAAGACATGATTTTGTTTTTCCTAACCTGACACCCAAGCCCAAGACTTTTCAAGGTAGAGTTTCAAAATATCTTAAGTTTAAAGTTAGAAAAGTAAGCTTCCAATAATTTAATGTCTGAGATAAAATATACAGCAAATTAATCAGCAGAGTTGTTTGAAATGAGTTCCCATCAATCAGAAGGCTGAGACAGTAATGCAACTTTGTAGCTTTCAGGTTCTTCCTGGAGATTGGTTGAGGTGGATTTCAGCAGAGGTTCACCTGTGAGGCCTCATTTTGTGATAATGTGGACGCTGCAGGTTCTCAAACTGGGGTTATGAAGTCAGCTCTGTCTCCTGTGATTCCAGTGCCACTGGAGTCAGGAAAGGGTTGAGAGCCTAAGGAGGGAGCTGGTGAAAGAAAGGTAGCGACTTGAGGCTCCCCTGTCAGTTGTAAACGGAGGCACATACGAAAATGGGCAGGAATAGGAGTGACATGCTGACTCTGGGAAGTTGGTGAAGATTGTTTAAACAAGGAATGAAGGAAAGTGGTAAATTGCACACACCATCCCAAGTATATTTGTTTAGGCTAGCAAACCTGATGCCTGTTAACAATGTGAAAGGAATTAACAGTTAAATATCTTTGCATAATGAAATTTGCAGTTTATAAAGAGTCTTGTAGGTGTGTGCATGCACACACATGTACATACTTCTGTGACCTTGCCTTTGTTTGCACAAGTGTTTTGCTGTTGTAAGAATTTGTAGTAAAGAACCAATTTTGTCATTAACAGGCAAAGGTGAGGCATCGACAAATGGAAGCTTGGCCGTGGATGAAAATAATCAACGGATTTTAGAAGCGATTGAGTCTCGAAGGTACCTATATATAGTGAAGACTTAGAGCACCCCTGTGCAAGCACTTTTCATTACTTAAATAGAATCAACTCTATGCTATAATTAAGCCTAATCTGCCACGTGAAGTTTTGACAGTAAAATAAAAACAAAGTTGAGTGAAGCAGTCCTCATCTGCTTTTAAAGACACCTGGTGAATTTGGATCTCTTGGAGAACTGATAAAATGGTGTTTATCAAGATGGTGATCCCTGAACTGTAAGCTGCTGGTAACAATATTGCTCCCCTCTGTGGACACTGATTGGTCCCTGGGATGATCCAATGGGAACATCCTAGCCAGAAAATGGGAGCTATCAAAGAAGCTCATGAAGTCACCAATTATCATAGCAAATGTGTGCAGTGTGATGATGCGTTTGGGGCAATTATAAATAGATGATAAATCACCCTCTTTGTTTAAAGTACTTCCAGCAAGAGCAATTTGCTTTTCATTTATTTTCAGTTTTTTCTAAAATGCAGGACACGGAGAAGGGAAGCAAGAACACTTTCTGGGAATCGTAGCCATCAGGAGGGGATGTCTAGTGATGACGAGCTGCCTTCCACAGAGAAGACCGACTTCCTGAAAAGCCAAGGTCAATTGCCACATTTCTAAGGTTTTGAAATGTCGAAGCAGTGGGTAATGCTTTGTTACTGTTTTTAAGTGTATGTGCCATTGGGAAAACTCAGAAGGATGCAGGAGGTATTTTTTCCCTTGAGACCTTTGCTCCTTGTGGGAAAATGGAATGTTAAGGAAAAGAACATTGTGAGGGCTCTCGCATCTGTGTGGGGTTTTCCTGTAGCCATTCTGCTGCTGCAAATGAACATTGTTGTTTCATTTCTTTACCTCATACTCTGTTACCATTTTAAAATTTTAAACAACTAAACTTAGTAAAACGATTTCTTTTTAGTTAGTTGGGTTTTTTGTTTTGTTTTGTTTTTTTGAGGTAGGTTCTTGCTCTAGCCCAGGCTGCCCTGGAATTCACTCTGTAATCTCAGGGTGGCCTCGAACTCACAGCAATCCTCCTACTGAGTGCTGGGATTAAGGCATGTGCTACCACACCTGGCGAGTAAAACCATTTTGATGTTATGAGAAGATGCACTGTGTAGAGATTCTGGTCTTTGCAGTTAGGATAGATGAGTTGGAAGAGAGTTGTGTGCCTGAAGACAAATTCCTTGTTCTCCTAAATTCATTATTGTCTGTTGTCAATAACTAAGTGTGTTGTACCTGCCTTATAAGGAAGGTTAATTATGGCAGTGCTGCAAGGTAATGTATCTGTAACCTATTGATACAGGCTGGGGCTCAGTGAATGGTAGGCTTTATCAGTGTCAATGCGGTCACTTTTACTAAAGTGATTTTTTAATAAAAATGAATGCATATGTTAATACCGAGGGAAAGTTACAGCTCAGTTGGTTGAATAGTAATGAATGAGTGTTTATGTGGAAGCAAATTTAAAAATGCAAAATATAAAGAGACTTATTTTGTTTGCAGGTGACATTTTACAGGATTGTAAGAAAATTTTTGAAGATGTGCATGATGATTTTTGTAACATCCAGAATATTTTATTGAAATTTCAGCAATGGAGAGAGAAGTTTCCTGATTCTTACTTCGAAGCTTTCATTGGCTTGTGCATCCCAAAGCTTTTAAACCCCCTGATCCGGGTTCAGCTGCTTGGTTGGAATCCTCTTAAGGTATTCGTGCTTGACATGACTCCTGGTTGTATTGGTGACTTAATCCCCTTGTCACCCAGTTAGCCGTGAACACCTGCCCCTTGAGTGGAGCAGTGTGCAGTGGACCTGACAGTGCTGGTCTGCAAGCTTGTGCTTCAGCTGCTAAACCCAGGAAACACACTGAACTTTGTGCCATGCACACTTGATTTTTAAGGCATAGTAACGTTTTTTTAAAGTTTCTTTATATTATTTGAAATCCTCATCACAAGTATAATGAAATACTGGGTTTGGGAAAATTGGCATAAAAGCCTGTGCCAGGGAATAGAAAGCACTTGAAAGCTCACTCAGTGAGCACTTGCTGTGCAGATAAAGGTTCTGAGTTTAATCCCCAGAACCCACATGAAAAGCTGGGCTTGGCCATGCAGAAGTGTAACCCATGCTGAGTGTGGTGGAAAGGAGGAGCCAGAGCCCTGGGAGCTCCAGCCAGGTTCAGTGAGGTTAAATGGAAGAGCGCTGGTGGGGGACACCTGACGTCCCCTGCGATTTCTGCACACACGCACCTTGGTGCACACACCTGCACATAATCATGCATGGACCTGACGTCTCCCTGTGGCCTCCGCATACACGCACCTTGGTGCACACACCTGTACATACGCATGCATGGACCTGATGTCCTCCTGCAGCCTCTGCACATACCTGTACATAGGCATGCATGCATCATACATAATACAAAAAAAAAAGAAGAAAGGAAAGGCCTGTTCCAAGGCTTGTGAATTTGAAGGTAATGATTGAGAAGAGCTGGTTAGGAAAGCGCATGGAGGAGGAGAGGGACATAAGCAGGGGTTTGGAGGTTGTGCTGGACATCAGTCCAGGGGAGAGGGAAGCACAGCACACCCCGTCTCCAGTGCTGGGGTTGCAGCATGGTTGGCCACATTCAACTTTGTAGTGTAGATGCTGGACATAACTTCAGATCTTCACACTTGGAAGGCAAGTACTTTTACTGACAGCTATCTCCTCAGCCGCCCCCATTTTTAAAAAGATTTTTTTTTTTTTAATTTGCAAGCAGAGATAGAAGAGAGACAAACAGGGAGATTGGGCACTCCAGGACCTTCAGCTGTTGCAAATGAACTCCAGTTGTATGCACCACTTTGTGCATTTGGCCTTATGTGGGTGCTGGAAATCAGCCTGGGTTATTAGGCTTTACAGGCAAACGCCTTAGCCACTGAACCATCTCTTCAGCCCCACATATTTATTTTTAAGAGACTTTAAGGAACCCAAAATAAATTTTGCTATAGGTGAATGAATTGTTAAAGCAAGTTTCATGGTTATTTCCAATGTCTAGTGAACGTGTTATTTTGTTCTGGCCAGATTGCTTGGCACTGGTAGACTCAGAAAATCCTGACACACTATTAAGCATTTGTTTTTCTTGAAGGAGTGAGTGCATGTAACACAACTTTCAGTTGTACTGTCTAGATAACGTGTCTTAGTCATGTCATCCTGTCTTGCCTTGTGGCCTGGTGCTGCATACATACATAAAATAAGTAATACATACATAAAATAAGTAATTACTCTTCCGTGATCATTACACTTGCTTAAGAATTTGTAGTTGGACGTGGGTTCAGCAGGGTTGGTGCATGGGTTGGGGGCAGCAGAAGATGGCTGGAGGGGATTATTATCAGGATACATTCTGCGAATATATGGAGTTTGTCAATACAAATTTTTAAAAAGAATTTTTGGCCTTTATCATCTCATTTTACAGTTGGATTCTGTAGAACTAAAAGAGATGCCGTGGTTCGTGTCTATAAGAGAATTTATGGGTAGTAGCCTGGAGGACACAGCCAAGGATGGCAGCTCTGACAAAAACGTCTTGTCTACCGTCATCAACAAAACAGTTATTCCTCGACTTACAGGTAAGGCCTTGCTCTCCTGCTCACAACAGATTGCCTGTTCACAAAGTTAAGGTCATTAATGTCAGTTGTGATCACATGTAGGTTTTTAGAAGTTTGGGGACACAGTAACGAGAACAGATGTAGATGGGCTGAACATACCTCGTGTGTGAGTGCTGGGGTGTCAAATGCCCGGCTCTTGAACATTTTTCATCTTTTCCCTTTCTTTGAAAGTACTACATTTCCTCTGTGCCTGCCAATAGCAGCTCTAAGCGTAGGATATTGATGCCTGTGCTGAAGACATTTACCTACAATGGTATTTAACAAGGATCTGCTGTACCTTGTCCCAGAGAATGAATTTGGGCAGCAAAGACTACAGAACTCTATTTTAAAGTTGAAGCAGTCACCTGCTGTTGTTTTTCAGTCATTTTGATTAACTTTAAAGATTTTTTTTCAGTTGAGTATTCTTTTGAAAAATCTAAGTTTTTATGACTGAACAATCCCACAAATAGGTAACCAGGTTTCTATAGTGGTTGAGTTCTGCCTTGCTAAGGGATCTATTATGAGACCAACGTGAAGAGAGAATTGACAATGGTTCTGTGATTTGGGGCTTGGACAACTAAAGTACAGAGCTGCCATTTCCTGAAGTAGAAAAGTCCAAGGCCAGGACACTGGAGGTGTATGGAAATGCACAATGGTTGGCCGTGGATTTTAACCTGAATAGGAAGAGGCTGGTAAAGGCTTGGTTGTTAGGACATGAGAAGAAAATCTATCTAGTAAGTGGTCTGCCACTGAGCTGTCTTTTTAAAGGTTTTGTAGAATCCATCTGGGATCCCTTGTCAACCTCGCAGACAGCAAGTTTAATAGCGCACTGCAAAGTGGCCCTTGAAGAACATTGCACTGCTGAAAATGAAGTCAGTCAAAACAAACAGGTAATAGCAGACGGAATGGAACCGATGGTAAAGCACAAGTTTTTGTTTGATATTATCAGTAATGATATATGGCCACTGGGGAATATGTTACAGGTATTAAGTGGGAAGAGACATAAAACTTCATTTAGTTCTGTATGCTTTTCATGTTAAAACAGATTGTTCAAGTTCTACACTGAACAATTTGGTTGGTAAAAAATATGAGGCAGCTTAAATTGTGTTCTATATGACGTCATAGATTTAGACATCTATTTTAATACATAATATGCCAATTTCATTTTTCAAGTATGGAGTCTTTAAAATTAGAATATTTTATTATAGATACATTGCTAATACATGAAAGCAATTCTAAATTCCCATCTTTTCCTCATAGTAATGACAGTGAGAACTGATACCACTGGAGGGTATTTTCATTCAGCCTTTATGTTTAGTTATCATCCCAATGAACATGTGCGTCTATTTCCCCTACTTACCATTACTGTATCACAGCTTTATATTTGTATGTTTTACTATAGTCTTCAAAAACTTGACTGCATTTCTACTCATTGGGGTAACCTGCTCTCCTTAAATTGAATTACCAAGTAAATTCACCATGTCAAAGGACATAGGCACACAAAGTATGCATAGTCAGATTGTATGAAATCAGTTTAAAATAAAAGCAGACTTGGGCTGAGGAGATGGCTTGGCAGTTAAAGCAACAGCTTGTAAGCCTGCAAGTTTGGTTCCCTAGTACCTATGTAAAGCCTCACGCACAAAGTCTCCATGGACTCTCCTAAATAATCTTACAGGCTCCAGTTAGGATCATTTAGAAGTAGATAAGGAGCTTAGCTTGATACTTTGCCAAATGGAAAATAAGAATATGAGAAGATCCTTAACATCGCATTATCCAACAGGGAAATGAGATTGAAACAGTGAGATAGAACTATACCTTCATCTAATTGCAAACGTGGAGAAAAACAAAAATGAGATTTAATTCGGATTGAGAGAACTAGGATTTCTATGTGAGTGGGACTCCGGTGTCAGGAAACTCGCTCATTCTGCAGTCTTGACACCATCTGTGTGTCTCAGTAGTAAAATACACAGTGCAGCACTCTGGTGAGGTGACCCGCTCAGGCATAGGTGGCTGGTGTTTCTCATCCCCGATCAGCCAATTCTATGAGGTGCTGGCACTTTATCTGCGCTATGAAATTTATATTTTTTGGTAAATATATTTCCAACTGTGACTATTGCTGATACTTTGTCACATTTTTAAATAATAGGATTTACTTAAATCTATTGCTTCAAGAATGAAGAAATCAATAGAAGATGATGTCTTTATTCCTCTGTATCCAAAGAGGTAAGAGCTTTTAGTTTTTATATGGTTGGACATGGCTTTCTGCACTTGCTCGTTTCCAGATAGATCTCATGTAGTGTAGTCTGGCTTTGAGCTTGATACATTACTGAGAGTGACCTTGAACTCCTAAGCTTCCACCTACCAGTTACTGGATTCATACTACATTCAGCTTTGAAATAGGGAGGGGAGGGGACTCAGATTGATCTGAGTCATGAAGACATCTGTAAATAAAAATTATGTTCTAGTATGGCAGCGGCTTCAGCCCAAAGATTTTTATCTCCGTCTGCTCACGTCGGTCCATTTCCCTGCAAAGCAGCTCTGCACAAGTTCACAGGCAGGCAGAAGTCAGCAAGCCTCTCTCACAGACTGCTTCTAACCCGGTCCCTACAAAGTTCTTTCTTCTCCTTTTAAGCCAAACCTCACAGTCAAGTAGTTCTACTGCATTCAGGTCTTTCATCTCTGACCAGAAGCTGTACTTACAGCACTGCAAGGTGTCTTTTGGCCAAGGTTTTTTTTTTTTTTTTTTTTTTTTTCACATTCTTCCCACAAATCTCTTCCAAAAGGCCCAAAGCCAGATTCAGGGTTCTATCAATAATGACCCCACTCCTTTGGTACCAATTTAACTGTTGCAGTCAGCGTCTCGGTGCTGCAGAAAGAACCCAACCAAAGCAGCTTGTGGAGGAAAGGATTTATTTTGGCTTACAGACTAAAGGGGAAGCACCGTGATGACAGGAAAATGTGGCATGAACAGAGGGTGGACAACAGCAGCAGGGAGTGTGCCAAATACTGGCAAGGGGAAGCTGGCTATGACACTCATAAGCTGCCCCCAGCAGCACATCTCCTCCCACGAGAATCTAATTCCCAAATTGCCACCAGCTGAGGATCAGGCACTCAGAACACATGTGTCTATGGGGGGGGGGGGGCACCTGATTCAAACCACCACACTACATATTCCAAGTCATTTCATGTCATTGTATAATTAGTTCACCTCATTCTTTTTCTTGTTTTAAAAAAAATTATTATGCTGGGTGTGGTGTATCATCCCTTTAATCCCAGCACTTGGGATGCAGAGGTAGGAGAATCACCGTGAGTTTGAGGCCAACCTGAGACTACAGAGTGAATACCAGGTCATCCTGGGCTAGACAAGACTCAACTCAAAAAAAATTTAAAAATGAAAATTAATAAGTACATTTGTTTTTTTATTTTATTCATTTGCAAGCAGAGAGAAAATGGACACACCAGGGCCTCCAGCCACTGCAAACAGACTAGATGAACGCACCTGTGCATCTGGCTCTAAATGGGCACTGGCGAATTGAACTCAAATTTTTAGGTTTTGCGGGCAAACACCTTAACTGCTCACTGAGCCATCTCTCCAGCCCCCTTATTTTAAGAAGGATATAAGTAGATGGGTTAAGTTCTTACTGTAGCTTTTGAGGGGTAAGGAGGATTGAGAATCAGACTCAGAAACGTATACATACTGAACAAGTACTCTCAGCATTGCCCTTGACATAGCACCTTATGTAGAGCTACTTAAGAATACTTGCTGAATGAAGAAATCAGGGATAGTTTAGATGACATGCTAATGTGTGTAACTGGCACTGGTAATTAGCAAGTGCTCTCTTTGCCCCAAGTATTTGATTATGCTCTGAATTGTCAGTTCACATGGGTTGTATTTTGTTTTATAGATGTTTTGAACATAGAATACTAAAGGCCAGCATACATCTTCATGGCTCATGCCACATTTTTTGTCACTGTGGTTAATGTTTAGCTCCTAAATCACTCTCACAATGTCCTTATATCTAAAAATTAAATAATCACACACTAATAGGTAGTAAAATAGTAAAGTGACTTGCACTTTTTGCTTTGTGAATATCACCTTATTTTTCACTTCAGTGTCTATTTTAGGCACATACTCCCTTCAAGAAGAGAAAAAGAATGTGGTAGGGAGAGGAGGTGGATCCCTGTAATTCCAGCTATGGGGAAGTGGGCACAGGAGGATTGGGAATTGAAAGCAATCCATGCCTACCCTACCTAGCAAGTTCCAGGGCTACGTAAGACCCTGGCCCCAGTGTTTTCAAACTGTCATATAGATGTCTGTACCTGATAGGCCTGTGAGTGGTAAGCTGTTAAACACAGTTACCTGGCATGGGTATCACTGTGTGCCTCTTCACGGGTATCAAGATGTGTTTCTGCAGGCATATCTGCAAGATGCACACTTGGAAATGCATCATTGTGAATGCTTATAATCTCTGATAGCATTTCCATGTTCCATTAGGGCCCAGGTTGGGTACTTAAATTTTTTAAAATGTGATTCTGAAAGAATAATTGTCTTGTCTGTCTGTCTCTCTCCCTCTCTCTCTCCCTCCCTCTCCCCCCCTCTTTCTCTCTCCCCCTTTCTCTGATTAGTGCTGTGGAAAACAAAACTTCACCGCACTCAAAGTTCCAAGAACGACGGTTCTGGGCAGCTCTGAAGGTGAGCAAAGCACTACTAAGTCAACTTACTACTTCCCATGCAGTGTTCTAGGAATAAGACACTTTTTATGGACCAGATTGTAAATATTTTAGGCTTGGAAGGCCATGAAGTATCCGTGGAGCCCCCTCTGTGACTCTACTACAAAAGCAGTAGCAGACAGTAAATGAATGTGGCAATGTGTCTATGAAACTTGGCTTTTGGACACTAAAATGTGAATGTCACATAAATTTCATATGTTATATATCCATCTTGGGGGCTGGGAAGTGATTAAATTTGCTTGCTTATGAAGTTTGTCGGCCTGAGTTTGATATTTGCTTGCAGTTGCAAGCGACTTTGGTGTGCCTATACATACACATACAAATAATATTTTAACGTGTTTTATAACAGCATGTATTAAACAGTTTCAAAATGCGAAAATGGTTCTTGCCTCACATGTCCTACGCAAACAGACAGCAATGCTGAATTTACTATCCAGGTCATAATTGGCCCAGAAGATACAGCTGAAGTCATTGCTGAGTCAGCAGAGGCGAGGCTGATGAAAAGATGTTTAAGGTGAAGCAGTGAAAGGCGTCCCAGTGTTTAATTGCATGTGAGGAACAGAAGGGTCATAACCGAGTTCCTTACTTAGGCAACTTGGTTCTCTGGAGACCTGGGAAGAAAATGGAAATGTGTTTGTGACATTGTAAACTGAACAGCTGAGGAAATGGAACACAGGCAGGGATACAGAAGTCTAGGGTACCTGCAATTCCAGGCGACAGGTCTGAGATGAGGATTGGAGTCTTTGCAACCATGGTCACGAATACAGGTTCTGAGTAGTGGAGCCAAGGGCAGAACCTGGTAATCGAGAGAAGCAAAGAAAGTGGGTCTTTGAGACACCTAGCATGAGTCAGGGGCCTTGGTTTGTAACCTCAAGCAATCTCAGGAATGAAAGCAAAGGTTAATTGCCACAAGAGTGATTTTGGAAAACGATGAAGATGTCCTTGCTTTTGCCAATGAGAAGGACATAGATGTCTCAGCAAGAGCAGTATGGGTGGTTGCCCTAGAAAATGAAAATGAGATGTGCAAACACATGGAGGTCAGTCAGGTCTTTACTCCAGAGCTGACAGTCCTGGGGAGAGTTGAGTCTGTTTGTTAAAGACCACTTTGGTTTCTTGATATTTTCTTTCAGCTCTTCCGCAACATTCTTCTTTGGAATGGACTCCTCCCAGATGACACTTTGCAAGATCTGGGCCTGGGGAAGCTGTTAAATCGCTACCTTATTATAGCTCTTCTCGGTGCCACCCCTGCACCAGATGTTGTTCACAAGTGTCGCCAGGTATGTTGTGAAGGAGTCACTTCTAATTTTATGCTGGGTGTGGTCACTCACACCTATGACCCAAGCACTAAGGGGCCTGAGGCAGGGGGCCAACTGGGGTATATAGTCCAGGCCATGAAATATTTTTTAATTAGCTATTTAAAACAGTGAAATAATTAAAGTTGTGATGCTCTCCCAAAAAGACAAAAATCGGCTTCACAGAAACCCAGAAGCTGCTCCTCTGTTCCAGAATCCCCCTATGTGGGTTTGCAACATGACTGAGTGATAAGTGCTTAATAAATGGTGTCCAGGGCCAATTGATGTAGCACATCCCTCAGGCAGGAGAGGATTATAAGTTTAAGACCAGCCTGGGGGCTGGAGAGGTGGCTCAGCAGTTAAGGAGCTTGCCTGCATTCCCTAATGACCTGGGTTCGATTTCCCAGTACCCATATAAAGCTGTGTGCACAGATGGCACATGTATCTGGAGTTCCTTTGCAGTGGCTGGAGGCCCTGGTGCACCCATGCTCATTCTCTCTCTCTCTCTCTCTCTCTCTCTCTCTCTCTCTCTCTCTCTCTCTCTCTCTCCCCTCTCTCTCTCTCTCCCCCTCTCTCTCTTTCTCTCTCCCCCCCCCTCTCTCTCTCCCCTCTCTCCCCTCTCTCTCTCTCCTTCCCCCCCTCTGTAAATATCTAAGACTTTTTTTAAAGCCTGGGCTAAATAGTGAAGCCTTGTCTTGACCAAAACATGCTGGACAACTAGGTGTTTATAAGAAGAATGGAAGAGATCCTCACCTCTCACTATACACTTTCTGCCGTATTAATTAAATGTGGGGCTGGGGGTAGCTCTGTAGAGTGCTTGACTAGCTTAGGTACATGAAGCCCTGGGTCACTCACCAGCACCACAACCACCTGTCAGTCAGTACCAGTCTGCCTCCCACAGGCCTGGTGTTGAAGACTTGTGTGACCACATCCAGCTAGTTATTGTGAGTCCTGGGGGTCAAACTCAGTCTCTGAGGCTTCACGCTTACACAGGAAGTGCTCTTAACCACTGAGTCCAGAGCATTTTGGTATGTCCACAATATGAAAGTAAAGATGCTGAACAGTTTTAAGAAGAGGAAGTGTTAATTACTTAATTCCCAACCATGATTGCTCTAGCTATAGTTTTCCTATCGTGGGTTTAAATATCTAACTTCAAATCCTCCGTGGTGGATGCTTCAGGGTTGAGAACAAAGGTCAGCTCCAAAGCAGAGAAGTGTGTTCTTACAACATTCTTCACAACAAGGTCTTGAAGAACAGGCCAGCAAATACCTCAGGCCTTTTAAGTGATGTGGTTATAGGTCTAAAGCCTTGCCCAAGTCATTCCCACCCCCGTTTTTTAATTGTTTTTAAGTCTAACAACCAGATTGAATTTTTATTTGCTTGCTTTATATTTGATGTATTTTGGTTTTTGTTTCAGTTGTTTTTTTCCTGTAAATACTGATTGTGATCCTTTCAACTACAGCATAGCGTGACTGTCCAGGCATTTCTTTAATTATCATCTCTATTCCATTCTTTCCCTTTTCATTTATTTGTCTGTGTTTAACACACATTCATTCATTCATTTTCAAACAGAGAAAGAGAATGGGGGGGGGGCAAAAGGGCCTCTAGCCACTGCAAACACACTCCAGATGCATGTGCCACTTTGTGTACCTAGCTTAACATGGGTACTGGGGAATTGAGCCTGGATTGCTAGGATTTCCAGGCAAGTTCCTTAACTGCTAAACCATCTCTCCAGCCCAACATTTTTTGTCTTACCATCTCTTCTCCCAAAATCATGGATTCTCTTTGGGAGGAGGGCATTCACTACAGAGACTCCTTGTTGCTGCCACCATGGTCATAGAAAGCAGTGTGTGAAAACCAGAATGAACTGTCTGTAGATGTGAAATCACTCGTGGATCCCTTAACTCCAACTTGTTCATGTAGACTATGCATGAGGTTGTACATGTAGACTGTACCCAAGGTTGTTCATGTACACTGTACTTGAGGTTGTTCATGTAGACTGCATACTAGGTCCCATGTATTCCTTGGGAAGTAATCCTGGATGTGCGTGTTTTCTAGTTGTATTGACAAAATGTTTCAGATCAAAGCTGGGGCCTCTTTCATGTTAGCTAAGTCTCCATTACTGACTGTAAATGACCTTTCATACAGGTTTCATGGCATTTAGTAGAAGTACTTCTAAAGGATGTTCATAAAGAATATTTGTATCTTTTCTAGTCTCAGCAATAAAGAGTATTTTTTAAAGGTTATGTGACCTTTATCAAGAAAGGGAAATGTTTATTGAGGCATAAACTGTAGAAGGCTGAGAAGTAGCAGCCAACATGCATGATCACTATGAGATTATTTCATTGAGTCCATGCCTTCCATATGCTTTGATTGGCAGGTAGCAGCATCACTACCAGAAAAATGGTTTGAAAACTCTGCTGTGAAGACATCAATTCCCCAGCTAGAAAGCTTCATTCAGTTTTTATTGCAGTCTGCACATAAGTTATCCACAAGTGAATTCAGGTAATGCATATATTATTTGCAATTCCATAAATACTGTATAAGAACTTTGTATGCTTTCAGCAACTTTTAGAAAAATTTTATACTTTCATTGTATTTTTTTCTATTCAAACAACTTAAAATTATAATTTAAGGGTAAAAGCTACAAAATTGTTTTAGATAGAGATTAAGTGCACCTTTTCCTATTCCTCCCAAATAAATCATAGTCTACTATTTAATTGCAACTCATAGCTTTTCTCTCAGTATAAAGCAACCACTACATACACATAAAGTACTTATTTGTTAATTTAATAATTTCCCTGGCTCATCCAATATGAAGTGCTCCAAAGAGTACACTTTTGGGGAAATGTACTTTTATTTATAATTTCTTGAATCTGGGACTGGGGATCTAGCCTAGCTGATAGAGTGCTTGCCTAGCATCTACAAGTTTGATCTACAAGGTTTGATCCCTGGAACTGCATAAACCAGCCATGGGGAATGCCAGAGGGTCAAAAGTTCAAGGCCAGTCTGGGATCAAGATAAAAAAATCTATCAAGATTTTGTAATACTGTGGAAGTACTTTCAAAAAGCTAGGCAGAAGAATTTAGAATTAAAACTATAAATCTCAGTACTGGAGACTTAGTTGACATGAAAGAGACCCCCAGGTTTGATCTGGAGCACTCTAAGAACTTTGTTTTTCATTTTCTTGATTTTTTTTTTTTTTAAGACATCACACTTTTTTCTTTGAGGTAGGGTTTTGCTCTAGCCTAGGCTGACCTGGAACTCAGTAGTGCTAGGCTGGCCTTGAACTCAGAACAGTCCTTCTACCTCTGTCTCCTGAGAGCTACCCCAGAACCCCATGTGCATACCAGCAATCCCTCTGAGTAGGGCCCTCAGTGGAATATGGGGGCAAGGAGGAGGGAAATGATGGTACCAATACATGATGTGTCCATATAAAGTTTCTACTAGATTTTAAAAATAGGAGAAAAATGGGGGGGTTGCCACCATGCCCAGAAAGATGTCACACTTAAGTATGGATTTGTACTGCAGTAGAGACCTGCAGTAACTGGGTCTCTGAGAACTCTATTCACAGCTCAGATGTTTGGAGAATTCCATGTGGTAGTCTGCATTCTGGTAAACTGCATCTTAAAGCATGAAGATTACTGGGCTCCCACCCTGACTCCCAGCACAATGGCCAGAGGAACTGGTAGCCACAGAGCCCTTCTGAGAGAATTCAAGAATAGCCTAGGATACAGAGTGAGTTCCACGTCAGCCTTGGCTAGAATGAGACTCTGCCTCTCAATAAATTAAATAAGTAAATAAATAAAGCATTAGGGCCAGGCGTGGTGGCACACACCTTTAATCCCAGCACTATGGAGGCAGAGGTAGGAGGATCACCATGTGTTCCAGGTCAGCCTGGGCTAGAATGGGACCCCACCTCAAAAAAAAACAAAGCATTAGTCATTTTGTGGCTGTCGCAATATTACAGGGAATATTTACATAGATGGAGATGGCACAGCCTGCCTACCCCCAGGCTATAATTGTGTGCATGCATATTTTATAGCCTATTCATAGAGTCATTAAGAATAAAGCAAGGTAAGACTAATGAGCATTAGAGGAAATAATGTATCAAGAGATGTGTAAACATGAAATAACAAGGTTGCTGCTGCCAAATAACATTGTTTCACTGTAAAAAAAGTTTGTTTTTTGTTTGTTTTTCCTGAGGTGGGGAGCAGGGTCTCCTGTAGCCCAGGCTGGCCTCAAACTCACCATGTACCTTGTTTAATGAGAGGCATATGCACTGTAAACTCATCGTTAAATACAGTGGCCACCTCACAAAGCAGCAACCGATCATTCCCACCTGGTTTGGGTCCTGTACATACTTGAGTGTCGTGTGCTTTTCTTGAACCATCTGCATCAGCACAGATACGGCCATGTGCTACACCTCCTCTTTCACTGAGATGCCTGGAAGCCCGTGAAAGGGGGAGAGATCAAACCAGTGTTTCCTTTGCATAAATACATAGTATATCAGATCTGTATCCCCAAACCTAAAATACTGCATTTTTAATCATCATAATAAATACTTTTGGTTTTGCTTTTCAGGAATGAAGTCAATGAGATCATCCTTATTCTGGTGAAAATAAAAGCCTTGAATCAAGCAGAATCACTCATCAAGGAGCACCACCTGGAGCACCTGAGACCCGAGCTGAAGAAGCCCAGTGACTACCTGTTCCTTGCCTAGAAGACAAGCTGGTGCCTCTGTTCTCTCTAGGGGTGGCAGGATTTGCAGACCAGACCCCAAACTATGTCCTCTACACTTGACCTGCTGGAACTATGAAAGAATGTCTGTCCAAGTCCCTAGAGCCTGAGGAATTACATGAAGGCAGCAGGAAGAGTTCACTGTGTTTCTGATTCTCTCTACTTCTTTCATAGCTTGATTAGAAGTTGGAGAAATCTGGACTGTCAGTGTTCTGGCTTAGGTAAGCATGCTAGTCTCCTGTCCAAAGCCACGAAGCTATCGTTAGGTTCAGCTTACTTTAAACCCTCTGTTTACAAAAAAGTTTATAAGAAAATCATAACTAGAATCAACTGCTTGTTATTAAATGCTTAAGATGTTGTTATAAGAAATTATTCTTCAGAAATAGACTCATGCCAACACAGTACACATGACTGATACTGAATCCCACCAGCAATAGGGTTTTACCATATTATGACTCATTTCAAATTTGATAAGTGAAAATAATCTTAACATGTTAGTATTAGTTATTTGTATTTTTTTAGATACCCATATATCTTTTTTCTATCTGTTTGTAAGAGTTTTTAAATATTTATCTGTGAGCAAAAAGAGAGAGAGAGAGAGAGCCATCTCCCCAGACCCCTAAAAATACTGATCTTTCACCTGTTCTGTGAGGCAACTAGATTGTCACATTTTAGCTGTTTAGAGGTATGCTAAGTCGTCACTTGTTTGCACATTATGCTTTTGTGTAAAGTCATTAGTGACAGCGTTAGAAAGGACACTATGGGTCTGGGGAGATGGAACAGGAATTTAAGGCGCTTGCTTATAAGCCTGCCAGAGTACCCACGTGCATGTGCGTTTCTTGAAGGCAGCAGAAGGGAGGGTCCATTTTTCTGATCCACCCTGCTAGTCTGTGTCTTTTTATAGGAGAGTTAAGTCCATTTAAATTCAGTTATAACTGAGGTTTGCTTTAAGCCCTGCCATGTTGGAAGGTTTATGTGGGTTGCTGCCTGTACTATTATTATTAGCACACTGATTTTGATTACCGTGCATGTTCTCTATTGCTCTTCTGAGGTAGATTGCTTGTTTTTTCTCTGGAATATCTCCTGTAGTATCTTCTATAAGTTTGGCTTTGTGTTCATATAATCGTAGAGCTGATTTATTTCATGGAACACTTTGAATTCTCCATCTATTATGAGGGATTGCTTTGCTGGGTACAATAGTCTAGGTTGAAAGCCATATTCCTTTAGGCCTTGAAGAGCATTATTCCAAACCCTTCTGGCTTTCATGGTTTCTATTGAGAAGTCTGAGGTAAGTCTGTTGGGTTTGCCTTTATAGCTGATGAGTTTATTTTCTCTTGCAGCTTTGAGTATTTTCTCTTTACTTTCTATGTTTGGCATATCAATTAAAATGTGTCTTTGAGAGTTCCTCCTCAGGCCCTGTCTGTTAGGAGTCCTGTGGGCCCCTTGTATGTGGACCAGACTTTCTCCTGTAAGATAAGGAAAATTTTCTTGAATAATTCTGTTGAAAATATTTTTTATGCCTTTGGCCTGGGATTCCTTCTCCCTCTGGAATCCCCATGATCCTAA
>PVHP010023139.1:0-27693 GCA_004024765.1 Zapus hudsonius
GAGATGTCTCCTTGCCGAACACTCCACTGTCACTTCTCAGCACTGTGGTGCCTTTAGAGTCATCCCAGTGGTCACTGGCATGTGAAAAGAGAAGCTTCTCTAACCAAAAGTGAGAGCAATATTAAAATGTGGGCATAAACACAAGTTTTAGAGGTCAGTATGGTAAACATAATATATCCATTTAGACAGACAACAGTAGTAGTTTCCCTCCAAAGGACTCATGACCTTTTCAGCCATGGGCTTTTGGTTAAGTTTTCAGTACCAGGCATGAATTCCCTTCTGTGGAGCAAGTTTCCTGTCCAGTCAGAGAGCAGTTGATTTCCCCCAAAACAGACATGCCTTCATTTCACCAGTTGGTACATTTGGTCTGGCTGGCCAGCCATAAAGCTTGCAGGGTCACTGCTGATTTAGACCACTGCTGACTTTTCTCCTTCCAAAGGCTATGTGCTGTACAGCTTTTTCCAGCAGCCTCAGCTGGTTAACAGGGAGGAGGTTTCCAGCTCAGATCCAGCTTGGTTTCTCAGTGACCTGCATGCAGCCAAGCATGTGCTGTCTTTACCATCTCGTTCTATAGGCAACCAACAGTCTTGGCAATAGTCTATATGTTTGGGGAAATCAGGGGCCTCCCTGGCCAACAACTCTGAAGGTATCCGCCCCTAGCACTGAAATTTTTCTAATAACAATCTATGGTTTCTGAGCACATTATCTACCTTCACCGGATACTTCTGACTAAACTGTCTCCTTAACATACATATTATTAGCTAGTAGGTTTCCATGTGGCTTATTCGTCACATGAGTTTTTATTAACCCTCCTCCATCTCCTGGCCTCACAGTTCACCTGTGGCTTCTGAGTCCTCAGAGGGTTCATCGTGCCCCTCTTCCCCTTCACCCACCTCAGCCCTTCCACCTCTCTGAGAGCCTCCCCATTGTCCAGCCTTTTCTAGAAACTTTTATGGCCAGCAGTTCGGGCAGAATAAGTGGGAAAACTGCTAAGTTGAGCCTTTCAACCTTCATCTTCTCATTCAGTAAACTTACTTAAAAGCCTTTCAGGGTACACAGAACTGTCCCCATTTTATAGATGAGGAAGTCAGGAAATTCTGGGGAATTTCCTGTGGGGCCATCAGAGCCTTGTCAGCTGGGCTGTCCCTGTGAGGCCTCCTCTGACTAGTGTCCCCCAGCTACTGTCCCAGCCCCTCCGCTCTGACCCTCCCTGGCCTGCCCCACACTGTTCATTGGAAGATTTGGCCCAGGGCAAAACCAGCCTCAGGTGCCTGCCTCTCTGGGGTTGAGGCTCGGCTCTCCCTGTAGGACCTGGCCTACCTCCTCCCAGCTAAGTCTCTTCCACCAGCTGAGGTTGAGGGGAGGCCTTGGCATAGGCTCAGGTCAGTACACACCAGGTTGAAGAGCTTTCTCCATAGCCAGAGTGAGGAGGGGACAAACGTGAAGATGTGGCCCCAGGAGACAGATGCTCTTTCAGGTGTGTGTCCCTCAGCCCTGTGACTAGGGTGCCCTAGATCTAGCCAGGTGGCAGCTGATACGCAAGCAGGTATGAGCAGGGCTAGGCCAGTAGGTGGCTGCTTGGACCAGGGGTGCCCAGGTGCTTGACTAAGTGCAAGCTTAAAGCACACACAAAGCTGAACTGTGACAAAATTACAGGCTGTGCTTTTAAAAGAGGTGCTCATTTAGAGCGACAGTTTCTCAGGAAAGGCAGTATTTTGTTGAACTGAGGGTGTTCATTGCTTCTGTTTGGAATCATCTGTTTGAGGAGGGTGGTCCTGCCATCATTGTCAACTAAGGTCGCATGTGTCTTCCTCCTGTGGTCTCCCTCTCACTGCTCCCACCCTTGCCCCCTGCGCCTGGCATCCTTCCTGCCCCCTTGCTGGCACCAGCGGCTCTCCCCACAGCTCAGCCAGGTCTGCACATCTCCGTCCCTGCTTTCCCTGCCCAACCTGCGCTGAGTCATGGGCCCTGGCAGCCCTGCTTCTGACCCCAGGAGGCCTCCCGGGCAACTGAGGAGGGGCCTCTTTGAGCTGGCAGGGCTGGCCAGATGGAGGCTCCAAGCAATAACCATGGCAACCTGTAGGGGTGGGAGGGGCAGGAGCTTTGAACTGGCCTCAGGATCTAAGGGGCACTCAGGATGTGCTGAGAGGACCCCATCCTCCCAAGGCAAAATGACCCTTTATTGCATACCGTTTCTGGAGGAGAAAGGTGACGGGATCTAGAAATCTCAAAACACAAACATTTCCCACACAGTGCTTCCCCTGTGCTTTGCTAAGAGCTTTACGCCTGTTACCGGCCTGTTAGCGACCACCGGAGATGGGCACTGTTACTATTATTAGCTCCACTGGTGGTGAGGACCTGCACGAGCAGACATTCGGTGGTTAGAGCTAGGCTTTGGTCTGTGCTGGCAGCTGTCACCCTTCCAAGCTGCCTATCAGAGCCATGGCCTCCAGGGGAGAGCTGAGTAGGGTATGATCCAGGACAGCGGTCAAGGGACTTGAGACTTGGGGAGACAAGCAATAGCAGTAAAAAACGTATTTTCTGCCCAGCGAAGGGCAGGCATGTGGGCAAGCTCTACACAGCTTTAAGTCTGATGCTTCCAGGCCGTGGTGAAGGAGGGGCCAAGGATTATGAGGGCATGTAGACTGTTCGTGACCCCTTCCTGCCTGGAGAGACATGCCATAGGATGAGTTCAGCTGGCTCTGTTCCACTTGTCCCCAAGTGGCTGACTTAGGACATTGCCCAGGGACGGATACCTGCCCACCCAGGCAGGGCTACTCCATGCCAGGGGCGTTTCTGGCAAGAGAATAATGGCGGTGGCCCTGGCTAGGCAGGGTGAATGTGGATGTGGGGGTCAGGTCTATGAGTCATTCTCACACCCACTCCACTGTGCCCCATAGTCCTTTGGGTCTTTCATGTCCTGTAAATCCAGTCATCTGAGTCTACCGGGCAGGCAGGTGGCAGAGGGGGCAGTGGGCCATGCAGGGCATCAGAGAGTCATAAGTCAGGCTGAGTTCTTGGTTTCACAGGATCCTCCCGCCACTGGAAGGCCCCCCTATGCAGGTGTCCCCAAATAGCCCTGCACTTGGTGAGGGCTCCCAGCCTGACTGGCCAGGGGGCAGCCGCTATGACCTGGATGAGATCGACGCCTACTGGCTGGAACTCCTCAACTCAGAGCTCAAGGAAATGGGTAGGTGGCCGTGGGGTCTGGTTGGACCTGGAGGGAGTGTTTCCTCCCGGGCCCATACCTCCAGTGATTGAGACCGGGGAACCCCCTACTGCTCTACTCGCGGGTGAGGGTTTCAGAGTTTGTCTCCCAAAGTTTCTGCAGCTGTCAGGTAGAGACAGTAATAGCACATAATTCACAGGGCTCTTGGGAAGATTGTGGTGGCATCAGTGTCACATAACAAGGGGGCGCACACAAGTGGGTAATGTCCTTCTGGCTAGAGTGCACCACTGTGTCCCTGGAAAGATGCTCTGCTAGATCCAGCCACCATTAGAACGTCCCTTCTCCACCCAGCACCAGCAGTGAGTTCCTCATGGGGCCAGCTGCACCTCAAGGACACCCCATAGTATCCATGCATATCTGTGTATCCATGTGGTCAGGGGCAGGCTGTGGACAGTGAGGACAGCCTGCAGGCAGGGGTCTTTGGGAGTGGGTGACTCTGCCTGTCCAGTTTCTCGGATGGAGCTGAGGCCCAGGTGAACCTCATAGATAGGTGGAGCTTCCCCAGTACCCCACGAACCCCTCAGCTCTGCTTCTTGTAGCCCCAAGAGCTGCAACCTCTTTGGAGCTCAGGGGATTGTCTCCCGTTGTCCTTCCACAGAGAGGCCGGAGCTGGACGAACTGACATTAGAGCGTGTTCTGGAGGAGCTGGAGACTTTGTGCCACCAGAACATGGCACGGGCCATTGAGACGCAGGAGGGGCTGGGCATCGAGTACGATGAGGACGTTGTCTGTGACGTATGCCGCTCCCCTGAGGGCGAGGATGGGAATGAAATGGTCTTCTGTGACAAGTGCAATGTCTGTGTGCACCAGGTGTGTGGCCCCAGTCTCCCTCACCCATACTGTGTACACACAGGCTGCCTGGGCAGGGTGAGAGGGAGCCCTGCTGGGGATGTGGTCTGGGCACCAAAGGGCAGCAAGAGGTGAGGAAGGCAGTGGGTACTTTGAAGTAACCAGGTGTACACCCAGGGCCCCCGGCTCAGCCATCAGCCACACTAGAGCAAAGAATGCCTGTCTGGCTCTACATGTACAGCTGGGGAATTAAACCCCAGGCTAGCATTCTAACCACTGAGCAATCTCCCCAACCCCTAGAGTGCTGATTAATGTCACTTCTGTTATGATCAGGTCCAGATCCCTTGTTCTTTGTCTTGGACCCCTGAAGCTCTAGTTCTTGGGTATTGCTGACTGGGGCCCAGGAGACCCACTGGGGCCCCAACATTGAGGGCACCTGTGCCCTTGCTGAGTGGCAGGGATTTTAGTGATCAGCTGCCCTTGGGTCCATGTGTCTCTGCTATACCCATGGCATGACTCAGGAAAACTTGATCACAGATTCCTATGTTAGAAAGATGAAAGCTTGGGCCTTGGATGTTTAGAATTTTGTACATGAATTTTTTTTTGAATTTGAAATTAATTTGAGGGCACTCCCTAAAGCCTGTGCTGGTTAGGCACCTCTGGCTAAACTGAGAGCAACCCTGCCTGAGCACTTTTTCAGAAGACTAGCAAATGTGAACCTCCAGAAAGTCTCCTTCTCTGGGGTGGGGGCCAGCATCAGTGACAGCTGTCTCCTGAGGAGATGGACCCTACTGGCCAAAGTCCTCACCCATTACTACCCATTCTGTCTCTAGGCATGCTATGGGATCCTCAAGGTGCCTATAGGCAGCTGGCTATGTCGGACCTGTGCCCTGGGAGTCCAACCCAAGTGCCTGCTCTGCCCCAAGCGAGGAGGAGCTTTGAAGCCCACCAGAAGTGGTACCAAGTGGGTGCATGTCAGCTGTGCCCTTTGGATTCCCGAGGTGGGTGGCATGGGCCCTGAATAGCACGTTGGGGTGGCATGTGGGGAAGTGGGTCAGCTAGGAACTCAGGGCCTGGCCTAGGCACAGTTCAGGTGGCAGAGTACCAGGAAAGAAGAAGCTTTTGGGCTCCCATGAGAAACACATGAGTCGAGCTGGGCATGGTAGTGCACACCTTGAGTCCCAACACTGGAGAGGCTGAGGTAGGGGGATTATCTTGAGTTTGAGGCCAGTCTGGGGCTATAGAATGAGTTCCAGGTCAGCCTGGGCTAGAGTGAGACCCTACCTCAAAAAGAAAATAAGAGAGAGAAGGAAAAAAAACCATACTGGCTTTAGGTGATGGTTTTGGGAAGAATTGCACGTGGGGAAGTCTGTGGACTTGGGCACAGTTGAGGTGCAGTTTCTCTGGGGAGGTAGGGTAAGGGACCATGGGCATGCAGGTCAGTGGTGCTCAGCAGGGAAGCCTGAAGCCTAGACATCAGTCAAGCAGCCTGCTCTACGGGACATAGATTATGGAGTCCATCAAAACAAGGCAGGGATTATAATCAAAAGACACACATGAAGCCAGAACTGGTGGGGTACACCTGTAACTGGCACATGGGAGGTGGAGGCTGAAATCCTCATCAACTGTAGAATGAGAGTTCAAAGCCTGCCTTTGACTACATAAGACCCTGTCTCATAAGCAGAACAACATATGATTCCACTGGCCTCGAAGGGAATCTGGCAGTATGCCAGGCTTGTTTTGTGGCTCTTGTTGGGACGTAGAGGTGGGCCCGTGGCTGAGGCCAGGTATGAAGGCCATGGGTAATGGGCTAGGTCCACAGAGGCCTGGGCTCCTGGAAGGACAACCATTTTCTTTAAAACGTGAGGCCAGACGCCTTTAATCCCAGCACTCATGAGGCAGAGATAGGTGATCGCAATGAGTTCGAGGCCAGCCTGGTCCAGAGTGAGACCCTACCTCAAAAAAAAAAAATTCACAAGTTTTGTCCCCAGCTCTGCTGTGTGCCTTGCAGAGTGTGGCCCACTCCAGGGTCTGCGGGCTGTTCTTAGAAGTTTGCTAGGCGGCCCTGTCAGCATTGCAGTTCTCCCTTCCTAGGTCCATGCTGGCTACCAGCTTCTGGGGTGGCTATATCAGCATTGGTCAGCTTGCTCTCGGGTCTGCATCTTGAAGGCTGGGCTGCCTCTCATGTCCCCTCGTCTGGGTACTACACAAACAAAGTGACCCAGTAAGGACCCCGTCATGAGAGCCCTTTGGAGAGAGAGGCCCTTCTCTGTCTTTAGGCTCTGGCACTAGTGGGAAGACCTACGTACTCTGCCTCCTGGGGCTGGTGTCCAGTTGACTCGGACTCAGTGGCAGGCCTGACCCCATAGGCAGGGCTCAACAAAAGTATTGACCAGAAGAGCACTGAATACTCCCAGGAGGAAATGACATAAGGACTTTCTTGGTACCCTGAAAAAAAAGTGGTAAATTATAACAAGAATTCTAAAGGTGTTGTCAACAAAGGCCTGAGTTTCAGAAGTTTCTCTCACCTCTACAGTCTCCATCCTGACAGTCCCACATGCCAGCTACGAACCCTGGTGTGCATTCTCACACACATACACTCTGGGGCTAGTTCTGAGTGAGCACACACTCACAACGATCAGCTTAGGCCAGGGAGGGAGAGACTCAGACTTGGAGCTCTGCCTGTTTGGAGTTAAGAAGGACTTGGCTCTGTTCACTGCCTGGTTTAAGCAGACAGCCCTGTCTGCCCTCCCCCACTTGAGGGCTGATGCACCTCCCTGTGCCCTGCCCAGGTCAGCATCGGATGCCCTGAGAAGATGGAACCCATCACCAAGATCTCACACATTCCCGCCAGCCGCTGGGCCCTGTCCTGCAGCCTTTGCAAGGAGTGCACAGGTACCTGCATCCAGGTATGTCACCTGCTTCCTCCTGCTGCTGCCCAAAGGGCTCTGTTTGGTGAGAGGCACGCTTGGGGCACCCTGAAACCCGCCCACCCCCCAAGCCACCTCCACCTGCCATCCCCTGCTGCTTGAGACAAGCCACTGTTGGCATGGGGAGGCATAGGCCTGGGGCCATATCCAGCACACCTGCCCAGGAGTTGGTGCATTCCTTTACTCCCAGGGTTCCAGGGAGTGAGGACAGGCCTCCGTCCCATAAAATGCTGCAAAGTTGTCTTTTCCTGAGCGCCGGTGCCTCTGGGCTTTATAAATAATGCATTGGCCTATTTTAGATGCTAACCGTGACATGTGGGAGGAGCAGAGATCAGGCTTCCTCTCGCTCAGCTAGCTTTTCTGACAGGGACACTGGTCTGTCATGGCTGTGGTTCCCATTGTTGTGAGCGCCAGAGTCACCAAGGCCTGTGACCCACACACACAGCTCTTACAGCCTGTTCCACAGAGGTTCTCATGCAAGGCATGTGGAGTGCGGCTGAACATATGCATTCCTAACAAATCCCAGGAGATGCTGGTGCTACTGGTCTCTAGTTTGGGAGGCAGTGACACCCTTTGACCCTCACCTCTCCAAGTCCAGAGTTGTCCGTGCCAGTATAGGTCTGCCCAGGTATGAGCCCTCCAGAGGGCGTGTGCTATGGCAGCGTTGCTGACACAGTCCCAGCTATCCATTGCCCCCTTCCAAGGCAGGGAGGGACACTCCTTCCTCTCGAAGGGCAAAGTGAGAAGAAGACCCTTGCCTTTGACGCTGCAGTAGAGAAAGTAGTGATACCTCACCAACCTTCCTTCACCTCCCAAAGTCATTTTGTTCACATGACAATGCAGCTTGTCCCCAGAGGGCTTGCACAAGTCACCCCCCTTTTTGGGGAGAGGAACA
Organism: Zapus hudsonius; assembly: GCA_004024765.1. NCBI lineage: Eukaryota > Metazoa > Chordata > Mammalia > Rodentia > Dipodidae > Zapus > Zapus hudsonius. Next base: position 7,844 of record PVHP010023139.1, read on the forward strand.
GGATCTCATTTGCCCAGGTAGAATGGCCTCAAACTCACAGTATAGCTGAGGCTGTCCTTCAACACCTGATGGTCTTGCCTTTACCTCCCAAATTCTAGGATTACAGGTGTTTGCTACCACACCTGGCCTGCACAGGTTACCTTCTGCGTTGACTCAGGATGTGTGGGACTGCTCCTATTACCTTTCCAGGTGCCCAAAAGCTCCCAGTCCCTCCTGTCAGAGCTCCTTCCATGCTGCAGAAGGTTAGATCCCACGCCACTTAGTGTAGGGTGTCCTCAGTATCGTGCACACTCAGTGTCACCCTGAGGGAACCCCCACATCCTTCCTACTGGAGCTCCTTTCTCACCTGACACTGTCCTTCCTTTCTGTCCAGTGTTCCATGCCTTCCTGTGTCACAGCGTTCCACGTCACATGCGCCTTTGACCATGGCCTGGAAATGCGGACTATATTAGCAGACAACGATGAGGTCAAGTTCAAGTCATTCTGCCAGGAGCATAGCGATGGGGCGTCTCAGGGCGAGCCTACATCTGAGCCGTTGGAGCCCAGTCAGGCCGGTGAGGACCTGGAAAAGGTGACCCTGCGCAAGCAGCGGCTGCAGCAGTTGGAGGAAGACTTCTACGAGCTGGTGGAGCCTTCGGAGGTAGCCGAGCGGCTGGACCTGGCCGAGGCTCTAGTGGACTTCATCTACCAGTACTGGAAGCTGAAGAGGAAAGCCAATGCTAACCAGCCACTGCTGACACCCAAGACCGACGAGGTGGACAACCTGGCCCAGCAGGAGCAGGACGTCCTCTACCGCCGCCTGAAGCTCTTCACCCACCTGCGGCAGGACTTGGAGAGGGTGAGTGAGTCACGGTGGGCTGCAGCCCGGGATCGGGCACACCGGGGTCACTGGTGTTTCAGAGAACAGAGGAGCAGCCAGCTCTTGGTCTTAGAGTCCCTTTTGTCCCAGCTCTTTCTCAGGCTCAGTAAAGGTGGCCCATCAAAGACAGAGGCAAGGACCCAGGCTTTGACACCTGTTTGTCTGTTGTCCTATTTCTGGCCTCTGGACCATGCCTGGTCCTAACATGTGAAATTCTGTTACAGTTTAAGGGAGGGAAGGAGCTGGGGCTTCCCATGATGCTTCTGTCCATTGTGTTGACTGCCTGGATCATTAAGAGCCAGGATTATCCCATCGTCAGGCAGGGCTGGGTGGGCTGCCTGCTGCGGGAGGAGGTTGGGGGGAGGGGCACTGTAGATCATGTGAGGCTGGGTTGGTTTCTGAGAGCTGTAGGCACATTCTAAACAGGTGCTGAGACATCCTACTCTCCTGATGGAGGAGTCACAGGGCCGGCCTGGATGGGTGGGTTGCACACACACCCTTCTGTGTACCAGGAGACAGGACAGAGGACTGGCTTGGTTCCCAGTTTTAGCTTTGGTGTTGAGTGAGCTGAAGCAGAATTCCTGGGTCTCTGGATTAGTTCTTTGACCCCTGACCTCTGTTCTCTGCACATTCGGTTCAGCATGTAGAATAAAATAATGTCAGTGTCCATCATGAGCACAGACCATATGACACGCTCACCTTCCTGGAGATCAAGAGAGCTTGATGTCATGTGAGGTAGCTGCTTTTATGGACTCTTCAGTGAGCGGGTCTGTAAAATGGGCGGGGTGCCTAGGGGAGGGTGACAGGACCCAGCTTCCCCATTCCCCGTCTCTACTCACCTGCCCTGGGCCTGGAGGGAGATGGCTGCTTCATCACCACTAGCCTGTTGTCAGGTAAGGATCGCATGTTGGTCACTTTAGCCAAGGCAAAAGGCAAAGCTGGCAGTCTAGCCCACTGTTACAAGAAGCAGGGACCTTAGGTACAAGCCCTCCAAGACCACAGCAGCTTCTAGATTAACCCTAAGGTCACCCCAAGTCCCTCCCCTTGGGTCTCCAACGCAAATTGCTATTCCTCCTGCTGCTTCTCAAATGTCACATCAGATGTGACCTCCCTGGTCTCTGCTAGTCATCCCGGATGCCTGGCCCCAGACTGATTTCCTGGGGAAGGAGCAGTAAGGAAGACCCTCCGAGCCCCAAAGCAGGTGTAGCCCAGTTGGACTCAGGGATAAATCTACAGGAAGCAGAGTTGAAGCTTGACTTTGGACCTGAGCTAAGGGAGGGCTGAGGTTAGGAAAAGCGATGTTGGCTCTTTGCTCTATAAATTTCCTGGGCACATGTGTCCCTTATCCTCCCCATAACCTGCCAGGCCAGTGTCTGCTGGTACAAAGGCCACCATCTGACTGGGTTGGGATGCCAGCAAGCTGGCTGAGCAGGCTCCAGAGCCTGACAGGTGCCATCTATCTGATCGTCCAGAAAGAAGAGTCAGAGCCAACTTTGAACTCCTCCAAACACTGCTTTCCCAGCAGCCTCAGGGCTGAACTGGTGGCCCCCCAGCTGAGAGCAAGGCCAGGGCAGATACAGCCTAGGCAGGCTGAGGATGGAGCAATGAGCCAGGTCAACCCACTCCGTGACAGCCGGAGGCCCTCTCATGGCCACGTGTAACTGACCAAGGTGAATGAACAGCATTGAGGGAGGATTTCTTTCTGCAAAGCACCATGGCTATGCTGGACTGGCCAGCAAGCCTGGTCTCTGAGCATGGCCCCATGCCAATGGCTGAGAGTATCCTGCCTGTGCCTGGGCACCAGGCCAACTTGGGCCTTCATCCATTGGGAAAGTGTGTGGTAAGGCTTGAGCCAGAGGCCTTGGTGGTCTGGCTATGCCCCAGTCCTGTACCTTGTCCATGAAAAAAATGGAGTAAACATCCAATTGACCTTGGGTCACAACGTGGTCACTGGGCCTCCATTGTTGGTTGGTTGGTATTTTTATTTTTGCTTTGAGGCAGGGTCTCACTGTGTAGCTCAGGCTGTCCTTGAACTCACTATGAACTACACAGCCCAGGCTGACTTTGAACTCGTGGCGGTCCTCCTGCCTTGGGCTCCCTGGTGCTAGGTTATAACGAGAGCCCCACACTTGGCCCATTGTGATTGTTGTCACTGCGCTGGCCCCACAAGCAGTTTAGCTCTTAGAAGAGAGACCTTGTGCCTCAAGGGAGGCCTGGTGCTTCAGCCTGGGCATCCTCCCTGATGGGACAGGCTGGGGGGTCACAGAGAGGGGTAGGAATAAGGACCACAGGCATGAAATCCTATTTTCTGATCAGCCCAGAAGATGTGCTTTCTTACAGATTTCAGCCTTGGGCCTTGTCCATGGCAGGCATGCAGTGCCACCTTGAATTATTCACAGCCGTAGTGGACATCAGCCCTGCAAATTCTAGTCAGTGTGTCCTAGCAACCACACTGTGTCAAGCCATACGGGGACATGGCTGTGGCTCTCGGTACCATAGTATTTTCTAGAACCTGACTAGACCTGAGGAGGGGGCCCAGAGGGTCGCTGAGCTCTTACCACATGTCTGCCCTGTTGTGCACATGGGCAGGCCTTGGTCCTGTGGCCCCTCCCAGAGAGGCTGGAGATCTGTGGGCGGCAGCAGGTCCTGCCCTTCTCTGACACTTGCTACTTGCCTCCTTGTCATTTGGTCACTGTTGATGTGTATTATGACCTTTTCCTGTCAACCTCATGTTATCTGCTTCCTTTTTTAAAAATTTTTATTTATTTGTTTGCATGTGTATATGTGTATGGGCACACCGGGGCCTCTTGTAAGTGAACACCAGACACTTGGCCACTTTTTGCATCTGACTTACATGGGTGGACTGAGTTGAACCTGGCTGGCAGGCTTTGCAAACACCTTTAACCCCTTCCATCTTCCCAGCCCCATATTATCTGCCTTCTTTTTGTACTTTTTTTTTTTTTGCAAAGAGAGAGAGTGTGGGCAAGTCAGGACCTCTTGCCACTACAAATGAACTCCAAACGCATATGCCACTCTGTATATCTGGCTTTTGGTAGGTTCTAGGGATCAAACCCAGGCCATTATGCTTTGCAACAAAGAAGCACCTTTAACTGCCGAGCAGTCTCCCCAACCCATTATCTCCTTTGTTACTGTAGCAGTTACTAAAACAAAACACCCCACCAAAACCAGTTTATGGAAGGAAAGGGCATATTTCTGTTTGCATGGTGGAGGGGAGTGCATGGCAGAGCAGAGAGAACAGACAGCTTATCACATCAGTTGTGTGGAAGTGGTCTAAGCTTGGAGCTGGGCGATATTACCCGTAGGCCTGGCCCCAAACACATGTCCTCCAGCAAGGCTCTGCCTTCTCAAGGCCCCACAGCTTTTCCAAAGTGCCACTAACTAGGGCCCAAGTATTCAAACACATGAGGCTATGGGGCCTCTTCCCCTCATACCGTTACACCTCCTTTGCTTGCCAGCCAGGCCGCCACCATATATTCTAGAGTCTTGGACACCAGCGACCCTTCTCTGTTCTCATCCTCCAGCCCTCTCAGCAGAGGTTTCCGGTTCCACACTCCTGCTGCTCAGGTCCTCTGTCACACACCTCCTGGAGCTGGCTCCAGCCTGCATCTCCCTCCTGCCGGGGCTGTGGGCTCTAGCCAAAGGCCTCCACAGCCTCCTTGGTCTTTGTGTTGCCAATGGTGGTCCTTGGTCCTGAGCAGTGGCTGGGGACTCCCGGCTCCTGGCCTTTGTCGGTAGCAGAACAATTTCATCCAAATGTGAAACCGGAACCTGAGGGTGGAGCTCAGTGATGTAGTTGTGTGTGCTTTGCCCTGGGTTCTATCCCCAGCACCATAAAAAGGAAAAGTAGGGGCTGGAGGTATAGCTCAGTGGTAGTGTGCTTGCCTACCAAGCTGGGTTCAATAACCATCACCATAACTTTGAGCCGGGCGTGGTGGCCCATGCCTTTAACCCCAGCACTTGGGAGTCAAGAGGTAGGAGGACCTGTGAGTTCAAGGTTAGCCTTGGCTAGAGTGAGACCCTACCTCAAAAAACCAAAAGAGAGAAAAAAGAAAGGAAGAGTAAGGGCTGGGGAGATGGCCAGATGGTTAAGGCTGCATGCTTACAAACTCTGCTGGCCCAAGTTCAATTCCAGGCCACCCATATAAAGCAAGACAGGAATTTTGTTGCAGTGGCAAGAGATCCTGGTGTGCCCATATACACACACACATGCAGACAAATAACTCCATAAATAAGAGAAAATAAGATCTGTGTGTGTTACTTTACGCATCTGGCTTTATATGGGAATTGGGGAATTGAACCCAGGCTGTTAACTTTGCAAGAAAGTGCCTTTAACTACTGAGCCATTTCTCTAGTCCCCCTGTATTATTATTTTTATTACTTTTTTTAATGAGAACATTTTCATTTTATAATCAGGAGAAAGAAAGAAAGGATGAATGAATGAATGAATGAATGAAAAAAGACAGGGCTCGGTGTGGCTCAGTGAGAGTACTTGCATAGCATACCTGAGGCCCTGAGTTCTATTCCCAGCACCACAACAAAGAAGAAAGCATTGCAGGTGTAGCAGTACACACCTCTATTCCCAGCACCTAGGAGGCAGAGGTGAAAGACCAGCCTAGCTCACAGAATGTGAGAGACCCTCTTGGGTGTGTACCTAGAGTGCTTGCCTTGATTGCACAAAGCCCTGGTTTTGGTTCTCAGCACTGTATCAACCAGGCATAGTGGTTCATGCCTATAATCCTAGAGGGGTAGAAGGATCAGAAGCTCAGGATCATCTTAGGCTAGGATGTTCAAGACCAGCTGGGCTTCGTTAAGACCCGATCTCAAAATATAAATAACTAGGGCTGGAGAGATCACAGCAGTTAAGGCGCATGCCTGCACTGCCTAATGACCCAGGTACCCATGTAAGCCAGATGCACAAAGTGGCACATGCATCTGGAGTTTGTTTGCAGTGGCACTATGCCCTGGTGTGCCCATTCTCTCTCCCCTTGAAAATAAATAAAATATTTTTTAAAATAAATAAATAAACGGCCATGATCCATCCTCAGCACACACACCTGTACACACACTGGAAGAAACAGGCTGAGAGAAGATGAGCACCTTCCAGGCCAAGAGTGGGACATAACCCAAGACCCAGGACACAAGTCTGCCTCAGGCCTCATTCTGAGGTCCCAGCAAGTGGGAACCTTGGAGTGAGGACATCATTCAACCCATACAGAAGCCCTAGAAGGTGTGAGGTGGGGGGGGGGGCTGGTTGACATTCAAGAGCATTGATTGATGAGGGGTAGCTAGAGTGGCTTCATGTCCTCATGGGGGTGGACCAGGCTGTGGAGGGAGCTGGTGGAAGAAGTCACAGGAAAGAAACCCTGATGGGTCAGCCATGAATAGACACCACGAGCAGGCCATGAGGATGACTCCAGGTTTCAGGTCCCTTTGGTGGGGCTCCATCAGCCCTTAGAACCTGTCCCCACCCCACCCACTGCTGGCCCTACCTCCCCTCACTGCTCCTGTGGTACTCTGGGACCTGCAAGCAGGCTCAGCTGTCCCTTTGTCTAGGAAGCCTTGCTCCCTGTCCCTGGTCCTGAGATGTTTCATCAGAGTCACTGTCCTGTGGAGTGGCAGGCTTTTGAGAAAAATGGAACTCGGGAGATAAGACTCCTCCCTCATAAAATCCAGGGTCCCCACACAACAAGAATGCAGACCTTCTAGGCGTGGTGGTGCATGCCTTTAATCCAAGCCCTTCTGAGGTAGGAAGATTGCTGTGAGTTCGAGGTGAGGCCAGCCTGAAACTACAGAGTTCCAGACCATCTTTGGCTAGAGTAAGACCCTACCTCAGGGGCAGGGGAAGGTAGGGAAGAATGCAGAGCTGAGCCAGTGCTCAGAGACATGGAAAGGAGGTTGGAAGGTGAGCCAAGCCAGGAGGTCAGAACAAGAGCATAGAATGCCCTGGAAGAGTCTACATTCAGCCCAACTATCAGAGGTTAGAGCTTGGTCCAGACCTTCTGGAATCTTCTTCATATCTAGTCTCAAGAAAGAAAAGAGGATGACCATACCTAGCAAAGGTCTGATCGCACTGCCTTGGGCCAGAAGGAATGGGGGTCATGCCAACAAGCAGACGTTCTAAACCAGAGGCCAACTGAGGCATATCCACCTTAAGGATAAAAGACCAAACAGCCCTGAGGATGAACCATCTTGAGACAAGCTGCAGCCAGAGAGACCCTAGTGGGGCCAGGAATCAAGCTGAGTGGCTTTGCCAGCTGTTCCTGAAGACCCCATCCTGAGCAGAAGGTGGTCACACCTAGGAGTACCTCAGGGGAGGGAGCCTGGTCTTGGCTCCAGAAGTGAGTGAGAGCAGCCAGCCAGGGACAGTAGTGCCCTGGGTATGGTGCCAGGAGGGTGGGCAGGCGGGCAGCGATCTGACCCGTCGCTCAGGATGTACCTGACCCATGGGTGAAGCCAGATGCCCTCATGTTGTTACAGAGGCTGCTGCCCTTGGCAAAGCTGAGCTCTGTCACTGTGGCTGCATGGTGTGGAGTGCCTGACTCTGGTAGACAGTGAGGAAGGCATTCTGTCAGATCTCTCAAGCTCCAGGTACCATACTTGGTGTGCCTTAGCACGGGTGTTGCTTTGTGGTGCTTGTGGAAGGGTGAACTATAGACTTAAAAAGCAACCGTGTTGGAAGGGCCTTGAAGACAGCATATCTGGCTCAACACGGGTTCTGGGAGCAGGGAAAAGAAGGTGGGGTTGCCAGGCTGATCTGACCAGATGCCCCCTGCACACTCTGGCTCAGCAGGGCACCCAGGCTAAGAATGTACTTGGGGTCTGCGGATGTAGTCCCAGGTGTTAGTGGCCTGTGTCCTAAGCTGGCAGGTCTCAGCTGGGTGCCCGATTTAGTTGGGGAACCTCTCTTGTGTGTCCTCAGGTTAGGAATCTGTGCTACATGGTGACAAGGCGCGAGAGAACGAAACATGCCATCTGCAAGCTCCAGGAGCAGATCTTCCACCTGCAGATGAAACTTCTTGAACAGGATCTGGGTCGAGGTAGGCACCCTTCATGCCCCATACTGGCCACCTCTGCAAACACACTCAAGTCGGGGGCGGGTCCCAAGAAGGGTGTCTCTCTGTGGCCTGGCAGGGCATGGCGTCAGGAGTCTCCCTCTCTCCACCATTATTGTTACAAAGTCTAGGTAGGCACTGCCCAGACAAGACGTTGGTTGTTCTTGTTGGTAGCAAGGATCCAGTTTGGACTGTGGCTCACAGGCTCCCTTGAGTATCTCTGGTTCCCTGGACCAGCCAGGTTTAGAAGCAGCTTGCATGGGAACAGGTGCAGACCCAGAATCCTGGTGGCTCTGTACTGGGGCTGGTGAGCCTCCCTGAGGCCTGGCGTGCCTTAGGGATTCATTTCTCAAGAAGGCAGCTGCTCAGTGATGCGCCAAGGCTGTTCTTCTTTCAGGCCTGGTGGGACAAGATTCAGCTTCCCTGTCAGCTAGGTTTTTCTCCTTGTTATCTTTGATCTCTTGCAATCGCATGCACTTAACATCTGGAAACCAGAGCAAAGAAGCTCTTGACATTGATGGTGTTGTTTAATCATAGGCATTACCTAGAGTGTGGTCGTATTAAGAAGGACAGTACTGGCCAGATGTGGTGGCGCACGCCTTTAATCCCAGCACTGGGGAGGCAGAGGTGGGGGGATCGCCATGAGTTCGAGGCCACTCTGAGACTACATAGTGAATTCCAGGTCAGCCTGGGCTAGAGCAAGAAGACCCTACCTTGAAAGAAAAACCAAGGGGGGAAAAGGACACATTGAGAGCATGTAGCAGAAACAACTCAGCAGAAAGCTGTGGCTGCCACTCCAGCCTGTGGATCACGCTGGGCCTAGAGTTGAGAGGAGGGAGAGCTCCTGAGCACCATCAGAGCAAATGGTTGAGGAACTGGTGTTGCCCCCTGCCGAGTGCTGAGCTCCTCCCCCCCTTGCTTCTTGAGACCATCAACATTGAAGTGAGGCCTGAAGATTATGAATTCGAGACCAACTGGAACTACACAGTGAGATTCTGTCTTCTAAAAAAATGAAAAAAAAAAAAAAAAAGAAAGAAACTAGTTTACCAGGTTCAAGAGCTGGGTGAGGTCAGGTCATAGCCACGGAGAGCTCACATGCCCAGACTGATGGTTTTGTAGCTTCTGGAGCTTTCCAGGACCTCTATCTTCTGTAGGTGCTAAGTACAGACTTGGGAGTCCTTGTGGAGCTTAGGGAGAGAAAGCAAAATGGTGTCCTAGGTGTGCAGCCAGCAGCAGCGTAGGCAGAGAAGTATTAGCAGTGGGCACACACAAAGTGCCTTCAGTCATGGAAACCAAGGTGATAAGGCAGGAGAGTCCACAAAACACGGTTTGCATTCTGACCTTGGGTCTGGCGACTTTGCCACCTCTTGTTCAGGGCAGGACATCTGGACAAAAGGCTTGTTCTACCCAAAATGGATGGCCACACTATTGTGACGCTTGCCCCACGGGGTGCAAGTCTGCTCTGAGGACCGTGTGGCCTTGATCTGAAGCAGGTGAAGGACAAGCAGGGACCCAGCATATTTGGAGCCCTGGGAGCCAGGCATGTCTTGGAACCCTAACTTGTCATGAATCTTGTCATGGCTGCAACTGGAGGAGGACACTTAGATGAGGCTGTGGGGTGACCCGGGTGAGACATTTGAGGTCTTGAGGAACAAGTCCAGGGGCCCATGTGACAGACGAAGAGACTGGGGCTGGACCCCTCAATCTTCTCTAACTTGGCTCAAGATGTCTTTCTGCCTCTGGCAGAGAAGCTGGGGAGCTATGTCCCCTGCTCAAGGACCATGATGAGGGCCAGCTGTGCAACCCACATCTTCTGTTGCCTGGCCTCCAGAGCAGACCAGGAAACTGAGGCAGGAGACTTGATCAAGGGGCCTTGCTTCAGTGTTAGGACCTTGCCCCTCTGATGGTGTTCTGCCCACCCTGTGTCCCGCTCTTTAGCCTGCCATTCAAGACCCTGACCTGTCCATCCAGATGGCATTTGGGCATCTTTCCCACCCATGTGAACTCTCCAGGGACTGTAGGTTGTGTCGTTCCCATTGAAGTCCAGGTCCCACAGGGGTCTCTCCTTATGGCGCTGTGTCTATCCCATGACCCTCCAGGGCAGCTGTGATTGGTTGCTGCTTCATCCCACACCTGCTGCCCCGAGTGACTGTTCCTAACAGTTGCCTCTGTCCTTGGTGCATGGAGGGAGAGCACAGCTGATGGAGGACCCCCGGGCTACCTCTTGGTGATACACTCAGGTGTATCCTTCCTCTCTCTTTCCCTGCTGCAGAACGGTCTGGAAGGAGAGCAAAGGGCAAGAAGAATGACTCAAAGAGGAAAGACCGTGATAGTCCCAAGGGCAGCAGTCCTGAGAAGAAAGAGAAAATGAAGTCTGGGCCCGACTCAGTCCTGGGGCAGCTGGGTGAGTGAGGGGCCACTTCACACCACCACACCCCACCCCACTGTACAGGGCAGACTGGCTTTAGCCTTGTCTGTCACCCCAAGAAATTCTAACTGGGTGGAAACTGAGCCCAGCCAGCTCGGGAACTGTCCTGGCTGGGGTCCTGAGTGCTGAGACTTTCCTAGAGATTCCTAGGCCAGCGGGACTCCAAGAAATCTTCATTCCTAGAGCTTCCCAGAGGAGTGGGAGAGAGGGCCTACAGTCACCCTCCCAGACTTCAGAGCCCCAAATTGGAGCTGTCCCTGGCATGTGACCTGGACCTTGCATGCCATGCTGGGTTCCCTCTGAAAGCTCCCAGAGGGACGCCCATAGAGAAGCAGTGCCCCCTGGTGGTGGCCCGAGGGCCTTTCCCTCCCTCTTTCCTGACACATGAGCAGTTGCTGGGAGGTCTGATTGCTTTAAAGTTCTGCTCTCTCAGCTTTGAAAGTCTTAGCCATTATTTTTACTTTTGGGGTACTTGGGCTTGCAGTCTACCACTGAACCACACCCCAGCCACAACTTTTAACTTCTTAATAGTATTTGAACACATGTCATTTACCCCCACTCCCCAAGTTACAAAGCCAGTCCTGGGCTGTGACATCCCGGTGAGCAGGGGCTGTGTTGTGGCCTAACTCAGAGCAAGATGGCTTACCTGGGCACAAGGAAAGAGGGAGGAACACACGGTGGTGTCTGTCATTTCCTTTCTTGCTATGACAATAGCTGATGAGGCGGTTCAAGGGGAGAAGGGTTTGTTGGGACCCAGTTCATCATGGTGGCAGGAGCACGGAGCGAGAGAGAGGTGAATGCGGGTGCTCAGCTCGCGTTCTCATTTTCATGCAGCCTGGCACCCCAGCACATGGAATGGTGCCACCCACAGTGGGGGTGTGGCTTCCCACCCTAAGGAACCTAATCTAGAAACCCTCAGACTATCCTAGACGATTCTAGATCCTGTCTGATTGGTGACCAGTATTGATCAGAGTCGGCTTGCGCTGTCTAAAAGGATGTGACCCACACTTGCTGGTACCTTACCTGCCTCCTCTCTCCTCGGTTAGGTCTGTCCACCTCGCTTCCCATCGATGGCACCTTCTTCAACAGCTGGCTGGCACAGTCTGTGCAGATCACAGCAGAAGACATGGCCATGAGCGAGTGGTCACTGAACAACGGGCACCGCGAAGACCCTGCTCCCGGGCTGCTGTCGGAAGAGCTGCTACAGGACGAGGAGACGCTCCTCAGCTTCATGCGGGACCCCTCGCTGCGGCCCGGGGACCCCAGCAGGAAGGCCCGAGGCCGCACTCGCCTGCCTGTCAAGAAGAAACCACCATCACTTCAGGATGGGCCCGGCTCACGGACAACTCCAGAGAAGCCCCCCAAGAAGCCTTGGGGTCAGGATGCAGGCAGTGGCAAGGGTGGGCAAGGGCCGCCTCCCAGGAAACCTCCACGGCGGACGTCTCACTTGCCGGCCAGCCCTGCGGCTGGAGACTGTCCTGTCCCAGTGGCTCCAGAAAGCCCCACAGTGCTGGCCTCCGAGACCCTGGATGAGACGTCCCCGATGGCTGCCGAATCGAATGTCCAAGTGCCTGGCCCTACCGTGAGCCCCAAGTCTTGGGGCAGGCTTCGGCCACCCCGTGAGAGCAGAGTCACCCGGAAATCGCCCGTGGCCAGGCCCGATGCTGAGACGGGACCACCATCTGCTGTGGCCGAAAGGCCGAAGGTCAGCCTGCACTTTGACACCGAGGCCGATGGCTACTTCTCTGATGGGGAGATGAGCGACTCAGATATAGAGGCAGGGGACAGTGGGATGCAGCGGGGTTCCAGGGAAGCAGGGGCGGAGGAGGTGGTTCGCATGGGGGTACTAGCCTCCTAACTCACTCTACCCCTGTCCTGGGCCCTGCCCTGGTCCCCTACAAGGCCTCAGCCCAGTCACAACTGCCATTTCCTACTGCTGAGTGTCCCAGACCCACCACTCTTGTGGTTTTTATTTTTAATATAGGGAAAGTTTCGAATTCCACACTGTTGTCTTTCCTCTGTGCTGGCCTAGGACATTAGGATTCCTTCCATGGCTCTGGCCACAGGGACCATGCCAGGTCCTATGCACCACCCCTGTCCCGGCCCACTTTGCATTGCTGGGCTTCTGGCTAGATGTAGGAAGGTGAAGAAGCGCTCAGGACTCCTGCCCGCTGCCACTGGGTGACACAGACTGTCATTTGGGCATTATTTCTTGGCAGATGGGCCATCCCAGGGCCTGTCCCGCCTTGCCCCCAGACTACACTGGGGCCATTGGGGGGGTCCTGCTGCACTCCACTGATCCCCAAGGAAGTATGACAAGCGATACCCAGCCAGAGTCTACTCACTGTCACAAGCACAACGAGTTCATGAGAAAGCACTGAGGGGGCCGGGGGCCACTGGCTCCTGACCAACCCATGTTATCTGAGGCCTGCCTGCCCACCTGCCACCCCCTCCCTTGCTGCTCCGCCCCTGCCAGTGCCCAGCCCAGCGGCATGGGAGGGGTTCCCAGAATCCTTCCTGAGCTGTGCCATTTACTCAGGGGACTCCCCAACAGCCAGCCACCAGTACAGGTGGCTGTCTTTGTTTCAAGGGAGGGCCAGTGCCCAGCTTGGGGCGTGGGGCTCAGACCAGCCCACTGCAGAGAATTGCTCTGGGGCTCCAACTTCCTTCCTTCCTTTGGGGCCAGTCTCGGCCGAAGTCTTGCTCACTCCAGTCAGAGCTGACCAGGCCAGACCCATTGCCTTTTCGAGTTTCCTAGACCTGCTAAGAGATGAGCTTCTTCCTGGTTTCCTTCTGGAAACACCTTCCAATGAGCAGTGGGATCCCGGGGCCCAGGGTGAGCCTGAACTGGTCCACTTGGGCTAGTTGAAGTCTTGCTGGATTGTTCCTCTGTCCCTCAGCACCTAATTCCCTTCTCCTTCACCGCTTCCCTGCCCCTCCCTACACCTCCCCAGGTCCAGGTAGTTCTGAAGGCTTGGAGTGGAGTGGCCCCAGGGTGATAGCTCAGGGAACAAACAAAAAGGAATTCCGTGCAAACATTTTTCTTTTTCTTTTATGAATTACTCCTGGGTCACTTCCACCACTGGTAAAGCCGCAGCTTCTCCAACCAGAACCTTGCAAAAGTCCAGTGAACCAGTCGAATCATTCTATGAATGCCAAAGAATCTTTTGACCATAACACAGCACAGCCCGGACCGACGTCTTGTCACTTGGACTTCTTTTTAAATGGAGTTCCTTAGCAACAGTTCAGAAACACGGTCATGGCGCACACCCGCCAAGGAGGCCTCGGGCCTTGGAGAAGATGCTGTTGCTGCTGCTGCTGGATTTGAGACTTTGGGCCGGGCCGCTGTGACTTGTCCTAAACTCTGAAGACCCCCCCCAGGGGAAAATCGTGACTGTGAAACCAGCGTGGAAACCTTGACCATGTGGTCGCCCCCCTCCACACCCGCGCAAATACACAAAGAGCAAATACATGGGATGGGGAACGGCTTGACCTTCACCCACCTCGACTCCAAAACTATCAAGGTACGACAGTGGCGTTGTCACCGACACTCAGTTTCATGTGTTTTGCAAAACCAGAAACAAAGACAAATGACTTAGAGGATTAGACAGATGTGTCTTACCTGCATGGACTCTGAGGGAGAGGGGTGGGCTCCAAGGATCCTGGGCGTCGGGATGGCATCGGCTACCACGTAGACTTAGCCTGCCTGCCCGCCTTGGTAGTAATGACCCAGCGCGGTGTCACCATCAGTGTCCCCACCCCAGTCTCTGTTTACTGCCTTTGAACAGACCTCCCTCCCTTCCCCTTGCTTCGGTCACTATGGGACCCGATCTCGTCCGCTGGATTGCATGGTCTGGCCCTGCTTAAAGAACAACCAAACTGCCCGGCAGGGTAGGGGCGGGGTGGGGTGGCCCAGTCATGTACCCTTACCCTTCCTCCACCGGGGAGCAGGGGCTGGGCCCTGTGGGTGCAGATGGGGTGGCGGGTGCTGGGAATCTGGCTTTTTGGAAGTCTTGGAGCAGTGCCAGGGCCTAGACTGGAAGGCAGATGGGCAAGTGGCATGCTTCAGAAAGCCTGTTTTTGTTGGCCTCTGTGTCCGGGCACCTCGTAACCAGTGGCTCCTGCTTGGGACTGACTATCCCCTGGGTCTTTGCAGGTGTCTGTTAGATGCCCCCCCTTTTCTAAGCTAGACCCTAAGACAGTTCATCAGGCAGCTGTCTCCACTTCCAGGACATCCATCAGGCGGCAGGGAGGACAAGGATACCAGTCTCTCCTGCCTCCCCAGACCAAACAGCTCCCAAACCTTCCCCATTAGCCACAGACCCTGCACCCCTCCCAGGCCACTGTCCCCTGTGTAGAGGGCTTTGCTGCCCTCCCTGGGGAGGCGGAAGCTGCTCTCTTGCCGGCTCTCCTCCCCATCCCGCCAGTTCTGGCTGCCTTCCACCTCATTCTCATCACATTACAAGATAATGTTCGAGGGAAGTATTTTTATGTATCATAAATGTATTTTGAAACAAATAAGGAGAAAAAGGTAGAGTGCTCATTTATTTTATGAAGTGAGCTCAGGCTTTGTGATGGTCAGTGGGAGTATTTGCAAAGTCAAGGCCTCAGGTTCCTTGGAGTCCAGACACAGGCACCACTACGGGAGCAGCTGCCCAGTTCTAGAACGGCATCGGCGGCAGTGGGACTGATGTGGCCAACCTGTGCCCATCCGTGCCTGAAGCTCTGCTGAACAGTCTGGAGCCCTGTAGTAAAGCCCCTGGGTCCTGCTGGCCACATTGGCCGAAGAGCCAGGGTTGGAGTCTGGGACCTTTGGTTGTTCTTTAAGGCACTTCCAGCCGGCTTCCCTCTCAGATGCTTCAAATCACTTGAGGGTGGTGGCGGGGAGGTGATATGAATGTCACAGGAGGAGGCGCCTTCTGTCTTTGTTTCAAAGAAAGTGATGTGCCATTTGTTAATATACAAGAGAAATATTGAAAATATATTGAAAAGAGCAATCTTAAATTATTTTTGGCTTATGTTGCAATATTTATTTTCTTGTATTAGAAAAAAATTCCTTTGTAGAGAAAAAAATGTATTTTTCATTACCGCAAAGACCTATTTCTCCTTTTTGTACATCGTCCGTGTCCGCGACCTTGACGAGCGATGGAATGTACGGTCACTCCCGTGTGGCCAGTGCCCGCTGTGCCCTGCATGACCTGTGTTGCCGCTGCCGCTGGCTCCCAGCCCCACCTGTCCTGCTCACTCATGGGGGTTCTGGACCCCGGCCCCTGCCAGGGCCTGTGTTTAGGGAACCCTCCGCACTCCTCGTGTGTTGGCAAACGCAGTTAATAAAGCAATGTTTTCTGTGCTGGCTGGTGTGGTGCTCTGTTGCTCTGAGTGGGGACCTGGGAATCCTATGTGTGCCCCCAACAGTGGGCTCAGCAAGAGTCCCCAGGTCCCAAGCTACTTGTTGCAGCTTTGGCTTTGCGACCTGGATGGTGGGCCATAATGAGACCCTTCAGTGGACACTTGAGGCCATGCTCTGGGGCGGTACTTCCTCTGATCAGTGTTCGCCCTTGGCATTCAAGGGGGTGAGAGGTGTGCCCCACGTCACAGCTCTGGCAATGGGCTAGGTTCCACATCCCAGGCGGGTCTGCTAGACTCTGATGTGACCTCCGGCTACCTGTCTGGGACAGTGGGGAAATCGGTGAAGAATTCTGCCTGGCTTTGTTTCTCACTGTGACAGAACTTCTCACTATGTCATTCTCTGGAAGTGGAGAACAGCTGCTGGTCCAGGTCCAGTGGGGACACAGCTCAGGGAGGGGACCTTTGAGGAAGTGGCATCCCACACTTCATTGTAGGTGTGCTGCCCATGGAAATTTCAGGCTGGAGAGGCAGTTAAGGCACTTGCCTGCAAAGCCTGGCCACCCAGATTCAATTTCCCAGTACCCATGTAAAGTCAGATGCACAAAGGGGTGCATGCATCTGGAGTTTGTTTGCAGTGGCTGGAGGCCCTACTGTGCCCATTCTCTCTGTCTTCTATCTCTCTGCTTGAAAAAAAAATATTTTTAAAAACCTAATAGTAGAGACAGGCATGGTGGTACAAGCCACTATCCCAGCAGTCTGGAGGCTGAAGCAAGTTCAATGTCATCCTCAGCTATAGAGGAGCAGGAGCTACATCTCAAAACAGTACTATCTAGTCCCAGCTGTGAGTTTGAGGCCAGCCTAGGTCTACAGAATGAGGCCCTGCCTTGAAAACACAGTAGTATCAAGCCAGCCCGGAGGCCTTCAGCTATGCTACAGGCCCATGAGCCCAGGCTGTTCTTTATCCTCAGTTCTGCTGGCCACAGTGAAGGGACAAGACACCTAAGAGAACGCATGGGCTCAGTGCTGGGTGCGAGGAGGCCAGGGAGACTCCAGCCCTCCCACTGGGGATTGCCAGAGGAGTCAGCAGCCAACAGCACACTGAAGACAAGGCCTGGTCCCTACAGTCAGCCTGTTACAGCCAGCAGGGACAGTGGAGGTGGAGCTGCAGGTCTCAGGGCCCCTAAGACCCATCCTAGGAAATGCACATTACTTAAAATAATACCCCTGTGTTTGGCTCTCATGGCTGGGGAAGGAGACGGTCCACTAAGGCCAACTTCAGCAGTGTGAGCCTCCTGCGTGTTACTTTCTTGTTGCTGGAACAGTACATTGACCAGAGCAGCTTATGCAAGGAAAAGGCTTTCGTTCAGCCCATTCTTCCAAGAGGAAGGCCTGGCCGACTGGATGGAGCCCTTGTCAGAGCTCACTCAGTCCGGAGGCGGAGAGCGCACAGGGCGTGGGGCTGAGCTGTCACACCTCGACCTCCCCCCCAAGGGGCACACTTCCTCCAGCAAGGCTTCACCTCCTAAAGGCTCCACAGCGTTTTCAAACAGCCAAGAACCAAGTGTTCAAACACATGAGCCTATGGCTGGGTAGGATAAGGGGCATTTTACACTCAAAATACCCCAGAGCCAGATAAGAAACTCGGGGACATGAGGCTTCATGCTCACCATTCAGAGGATGCCTGATAAAAGAAAAAATCATAAACTACAGATTTTAGGGCTCAACTAGACTCACCAGAGTACCTGCCTAGCGTACACAAAGCTCAGAGTTCAATCCCCAGCACTGCATAAATAGCATGGTGGTGTGGTGCACACCTGTAACCCCAGCACCTGGGAGGTGCAGGTGAGGAGAATCCGTCAAGGTCATCCTTGGCTACATAGCAAGGCCCACCTGTGAACATGAGATCTTGTCTCAAAAACAGCTAAAAGGACTGGGCGTGGTAGTGCTTGCTTAATCCCAGCACTCAGGAGGCAGAGATAGGAGGATCACCATGAGTCCGAGGCATATATAGCTTTAAACCCACAATCCTCCCAGCTTCAGCTTTCCAAGTAGCTGGGATTACAGGCCCAAGCCATTCGTTGCACAGGTGTTCCTGTGAGGTCCTCACAGTGAGCCCGGCCATTCTTTATCTTTATTAACCCACACATGAAGCGTTCTCTAAATTCCAGCCCCTTGGGGAATGGCTCATGCTGTCTTGCTCAGAAGAGTCAGGTGGGAGCTTTCTAGAAAGGTTTTCACCTAAGGCCAACTGGGTGAGGTGGGGTTGGTTGGCAGACAGGACTAGGTGAGCTTCCAGAGGTCTGCTCTGCACTGAGGAGGAAGCCTGGACCATGAACACTAACAACTGCTAACTCATCTGTGATGAGGTGAGGGGCCCCCTGAGAGTATAGGGTTAGCTGGGGGAGTGATTATGGAGTTTAATGCCAGGCCTGGGGGCATAGAGTGCCTGCTTAACATGTATGAGGCCCTGGTTCCCCAACGCCCTCCCAGTCCCCCTAAAAAAGCCATGTCTGGCCAGGCGTCCTGGAGAACGTCTCTACTCCCAGCACTCAGGAGGCAGAGGTAGGAGAATTGCTGTGAGTTCAAGGCCACCCTGAGACTACATAGTGAATTCCAGGTCAGCCTGGGTCTGGCCCTACCTCGAAAATTCTAAAAACCAAAAAGGAAAAAAAAAGCCACGCCTGCCTGGAGGAGGGCCAGGGAGCCAGAGCAGGAGGAGAAGAGAGGGTGTCTGCTTATTAGAAGGTATAAAGAACATCTGCGTCCAGGTGTGCGTCTCTGGCAGGTCTTGAACCCGTGTTCTGGGTGACATCGACTCCAGGCGAGTTTGCTACAGGTTTACACTAAGTTCTTCCCTCCCTCCCTCCTTGGCTGCCATGAAGCAAGTGTGGTCATCGGGTCTATAAAGTATGTTAGAAAGTAGAAATAGAATTGTGTGAGCCTTGCACTCACGCTGGGGACCTGCATTCTGGCCCTTTGCGTTTGCTGCAGGGTGGCTGAGAGGCTCCACACAGGCTGCGCAGGCGCAGGCGCTGGCAGGTGTCAGAAGCAAGGTGACCAGAGGGTGTGTTTACTAAGTTGCACTTCCTGGAACCTGAACCTGTTTATTTACAAGTTCCCATGGGCCTCTCTAGACGCACAGCCAGGACGGCTTTGGCTCGGGGTCAGAACAGAACCAGCCCCACGAGGCTGGTTGTAAAGTGCTGGTGATCATTCAGAGGTGGCTCAGGGGATGTCAGTGACATCACATGCCTGGGTCAGAGAGACACTTAGCTGCCCCGCATTCCGAGTGTCCCCTCCCCTCCTCAGCTGCGGCCACTGGGCACATCTGAAACCTTGTAACAGGAGAGCAGATCAGCTGACTGAAGTCCCCTCCACTCCTCCCTGAAGGAATGTTCCAGCTCCGGATTCAATGTTGGGGTAAACCTGAAACTCAGCAGGTTTGCAGGGGAGCCAAGGGAGAGGAGTGACTCAGCAAAACGGCCCTCACCTGGGCAGGGCGTCCTCCCAGCTGCTATTTTAAGGAGCCGAGAAACCGCCTGGTTCTGGGGTCAGGTGTTTGGCGTGTTAGGGTGCGAATATGGCTCCTTACAATCCAGCCATCTCGTTCCATGCGTGCTCGCTCCTTCCTAAAGAGATGGATGGTTGGGCCAGATCTGTGTCTGATGTCCACTGGAAAGGTATCGAGTCTGAGAGGATCTCAAAAGGTACATTTCAGGGGCTGAGAGACAGCCGTTAGGGCGCTTGCCTGCAAAGCCTAACAATCTGGTTCGATTCCCCAGTGCCCACGTAAAGCCAGATGCGCAAAGTAGTGCAGACATCTGGAGTTTGTTTGCAGTAGCCAGAGGCTTGGTCTCTGCTTGCAGATAAATAAAATACTTTAAAAAGAAGGTACATCTTGGGGGCCCACTCCCCTGCCAGGAAACCTCATGAGAGATTGGGGTGCCTGCGTCCCTGTCAGAGCGCCTCCTGAGAGGGTGTGGGCACTGTCACCTCCTTTAGTTTTGTTTTTCAGTTTCTTCTTGGCCCTCATCTAAAAAGCCTCATGTGAGTGGGTGGTAGGACCCGAACGCCATCTTGTGCAAGCTGTCCCACCTGGCTCTACCCTGTAGAAGTTGGCCTGTCAAACACCTGTTGCGGA